>CATKHJ010640628.1:0-32978 GCA_949750685.1 Vernicia montana
TTTAAAATAAAAAATTTCATTGACAATAATAATAATTATTATTATTATTAATAGTATTATTATTTTTAGAGAATAATATTTATTACTATTTCTAATTAATTATTCGCGAACAGCCAACATTTACATAAATATACCAGAAAAAAATTAAAAAAAAAAAAAGGATTGTCTATCATTTGAATTGGGGAAACAGCCATGTGTCCGCCAGTCAAATTGGCAGGTAGATAGTGGCCTGCCACATCATCTAAAAACACTTCAAACTGAGAATTAATTTTAAAAATCACTTAAAATGATAAATTTTATATTTTTCACCTTAAATTAGTAATTATTTTACAAAAATCTCTTAAAATAGTAAAATGGCCTATGTCTCCTCTTCCCCTCCCTCCGTCATTGTTTATGTTGATTAGTATGAACTGCGTGTTAATAATGAAATTTATTGGTTGCTCAGCAGTATATCATGAGCCTTTTGGCATTAGATCCCTCCAATTATAGTTTTAAATAACGGTCGATACGTTAAGTATCGGTCGTTTCGTCTAAAATTTTTAGAGGTTCAATACTTTATTTGGGAGTTACACATATACTAATAAGAATTAGTTCTGAATCGATACTGAATCACTCGATACACACTGATACGACCATTATTTAGCGTTACGAGCTTGACGTATCAGTACAAAACAATTATTATTATTATTATTTTAAAATTTTTTAATTTTATTAATTTAAATTATGAATATATTATTTAAAAAGACTATTATTTTATATTCTTCATATATTTTTTATATTTTATTAGTGTAAATTATTAGTATATTGTACTTTTCATTATTTATAAAAGAGTTCTTTTTTTTAATGTCTTTAGAACATTATTGATAATCTTAACAAAAGTCATTTCTTTGTAAAAAAAAATTATTTGTAGACGTAAATTATTGATTGAATTTTATATTATGACTATATTTGTCTTCAATAGTGCACAAAACAACCAAGATCCTCTATGACACTCTTTTTTATGGTGATTAATTAATCTTGTGGTCTATTTATTTTTTTCATATTACTTTATTTGCTTAGAGTAGGATGGATTTTTTTTTATCATCTTATTCATCTTGAATCATGTGATTTTTTACTCTCATGAATTAATAAAATAATATTGATTTATCAAAAAAAGTTTAAAATTTTTAAGTCAAAACAGTATTCTATTAGGAATTTATGTAACTTAATTATTGTTATTATGCATTATTTATAAATATGTTATGTAATTTGAACTTTTATAATTTAGATTATATTTATTAATTTAATATATTATATTTTGGATGTTACAGTCTATTTCTTATTGATTTGGATTAGTTTGTTAATCATTTTTAAAAATTCATGGTAGCGACAGCCGATTCGATCTGATTCAGTCCGATTCTATTACACTGATTTCGATACCAATACGATACATAAAACCGTTATTTAAAACTCTGCCTCCAATGCATTTCAGTTAAATTAAATCAAAAGTCAATATTTAAATGTCTTTTTTTTAAAATTAAAAAAAAAAATGTCCTCCTCAATTTTAGCTTGTATCTAAGTATTAATCGTCAAAACTTTCTAATATATATGTTTATGGTATCTTGCTCCAGTTGTTTAAAATGATTGATTACTTGTACTTGTACTTACAAAGTACAATTAACAAAAATAAAAAATAAAAAGAACACTCACATAACAATTAACGTATGCAAGTAAAAGATTAGTGAAATGCAATTTTAGCATTAGAAGAAGCCCAGGAGAATCCCATCATTTGTGACCTAACTTTTTGTCGTCGAAGAGAATCTCTATAATTAGAGTTTGCCGTGCAAAGAGTCATTTCTTGCAAGTCCTTTCCATGCTTGAGTAAAAACTTAGTCAAACTAACTTCATTCTCACATTCTAAAAATCCATGAATCTTTACCACCTTAAGGTGGCTTAGGAAGGGCTCCAAAGTTTGGATTTGAGATTCCCAATATTGCTCTTCCTTGGAGGTAGCCATATCCCATAAGTCCCTATTCCATTGCTGAAAAAGGTAAGAACTCAAATTAATTGGCCATGAGATAAAAGAGTGCAACTATGTCTACGTACATATTAAAAACTGTAGGGTCTAATACAGTTGTTTCATAAGGTGAAGAGAGATCAACGTATACATCAATCCCATAGAATAATTCCTCCTCTCAAACAAAACCTAAATCCTACATGAAATTCCATATTTTTAAATGACACTTAGATTTAATTTTTTTACAAGACAATAGAGCGTTTTCTAATATTATTATTCAAAAAATTATTTACATACATAATGTCATCAAACTGTATATATAAGATACAATTAAATGAAGCATAATGCTTATTAATATAAAATATAGTTAAATGAAGCACAATGCATATCAATATAAAATATAAATCAAAGTGATTTGTCGTACTCACTCTCCTTTCAATCTTGTAGTCATTAATAATCTTGAGGATAAGCGTGTGCAATGCAGGAGAGCTCCTAAATAGAGAGGCCAATCCAGGACTATTATTCTTATTGAAACCAGTATGCAACTCCAAAATTTTAAGATTGTTAAATGGATGGAGAAGATGTGACAAGTTATTCTTGTTGGATAAAATCTGCAACAACGACATATGTCACTATTAGCAAAACCTAAACTTTAATTTCTAAAAGAGGAATTGATTTTATATATATATATATATATATATATATAAGAGTTGAACAAAATATGAGTTGTATGAACTACTTCACACAACAATAGTTGCATTTCATTAAAATATGAATTGTATGAGTTGAGATTAAGTGAACATGCATATTAAAGCCTAAAAACTCAACAACTTAAGAGCCCAATCCAAATATAAATATCAAAATGCACAATTCAAAGATAAAATTAGACAAAATAGACAAAGCACAACCAACTAAGATTTAGTAGCATTATTTATTTTAGCATCATCAAGAGTACTACTCCTCCTGGTAGATAGGTAGCAAAGCAATATGAACTATCATACTATAAGAGTTGCACTTAAAGATAATTTCAAGTTTTAGGATTATTGATGCACTTTATTTGAATGGTATTTTGTTTTGACACAAATCATGATCATACCGGAGGCAGCTTCAAACTTATCTTTATTTGACATCTATCATACTATTTTTATCTCATTCATAACATCAAATTGTTGCTATTAACAAGCATATTCAGACCCTCTATCTTTTAATATAGCCAACACGAGAATGAATATTTGCTTTGCAGTGTTGGAAAGGAGAAGAAAATATGAACACACAGTGGAATAATACTAAGGAAATTCTTGGAGAGAGAGAGGCAAACACAAGATATGATATCTTTAACCAAACTCACACAAACACGTATATGAGAGATAGCTTCTCTTCACACTCTCCACTCTCTACTATCTATGAAGGATTACAATACTATTTATAATAACAACTAGACTATTAATAACTTCACTTATTAACAAGAGACCTTTCACTTGTAAATAGTAAATACTTGACTCTTTATATAACTAAAAACTCTTTACATGCTAATAATAATGACTCTTACATAACTATAATTGATATTTATATTTATATTTCCAACATGCAGAAGGCATAGTTTTTAATTTCTCAGGAGGAAGATAGGTAAGGAGAAGGCATATAGAAGTATGAGTATATTATGCGATAAAATATACCTAATCTTATGCAATAAAATATATTTGGAAAGTTTAATTTAATGAAATACTAGTTAATCAATACAGGTATAAATGGTGACAACTGAAACTTATAAGCTATATATGGAAAACTCTCAAAGGGTGGATATTAATAGTGGCCTTACGAGTACTCCAAAACAAATGAGCATAACATATAGTAAGTATATATACAAACAAAAACAATAACAGCTATGCACAAATATTAATAGGGGTGGATAAGAATTAGGTATTAGTACCTCGATACATTGGGTTTCAAGGGTTAAGCTATGAGCATGAGAGAGTCCAGATAAAAGATCACATACACTTTGTATCTTTTCCATACTTATATCTTCATGAAGTAGAAAAAACCCAACGGAGGCTTCATGAAGAGAGGTTAAGTTCTGTAGAGAAGTCGTACCAGTAATAGCATTATACTCCCAGAAAACAATTCTGAGATGTGGAGCATTAATTTTCACCCAACTCTTATCATAATAAGCATCAAAACAGCTTGTAACTCGCAATTTCTCCAATTTTGCGCAACAAATATCCAACCCATGAAGCTGAAAACAATTCTCAAGGGTTAAATCTTCGAGTGCTCGACAACTAATCTTAAGATGTTTCATACCAAAACAAGCATCAAGATTTAGTTTCTTTAAAAGAGGAAATGATGATTCGGTGAATAAATCCAATAGTGAGGGTTGTTCATATAGGATGACAAGCGAAAGAAATAATGTGTGAAGATATCGAAACCCACCATTCATAACCGAAGAAGGAAGCAATCTGAATCCAGGATATCGAGATTTTAACTTGAAAATACGTAAAGATTCGCTGGTTATAACCCCGCGAGGGAAATTGAAGTAATCTTCAGTGGCAACCTCAACATCTAGTTCTTGAACTTTTTGTCTAATTGCACAACGGATCAAACCATTAAGACCTGAAAAACTCAAACGAGCACGAAAACGAAGGGTTCGTAGATCAGAATGCTTGTCGCGGAGAGATAAAACCTGAGGAATGAAATCCATTGATAAAGAATATGGAGATGATCTTTTTGTTGGAGAACCTGAAATGGTGTTTATAGAGGTGAAGTCCAGGTCAGGAAATGAGGACCAGAGACATCTCCAGCGTTTCGATAAGACGCTAGTTTGTGCGATTGATTTAATGGGAAGAAGGAAGAGGATGTGATGAATGATAGGGTCAGGCAAGTCGCTGATCCGATCAATGCCATTGCTATTAGTTTCGTCAAATTCATAATTTTCTGAAAACCAGACTTTCCTTCGCTTAGCCGATCTTGTTTCCATTGGAATTTCTTTTCTTTTGTTTTTTTGGAATTCTTGGATCATGAGTTTGTTACTGTTTGTTTGTGTGAGAATGTTTAGGTTTAGTTTTTGAAAGTTTCAAAAGAGTGAACGGGAACAGCGTTTGAGTTAGTTTCACTTTTATAGTTTCAAGATTAATTAAAATAAATGAATTTAAATTTAAATTCTTAAATAGTTTCCTAGAAAAATAAATAAATAAAGGGCTAGAAAGAATGAGGCAACGCTAGTTTATTTTTTTTCTTTTTCGTAAAAAGAAAACTAAAAAAAAAAACATAAATAAATTGATATATTGATATATTGATGATTCAATTTTTTACAATTTTTTTTTTTTTTTTTTTTTTGCCCAGAAATTTTTTTACAACTAAAACGTGTTAAATTCACACATAAAAATATAATTTTTTATGTATAATTTAATATTATATCAAATTTAATAGTGGCAAAATTTAATCCAATTTAGAAATTCAATCCAAACCAAAAAATTTTGAAATCATTTAAACCTGTTGAGATTCAATTTGTGCTTGTTGAGAATCCATCAATGCATATTGGCATGATTCAAGTATAATAATATCTGCTCAAAATCCACAAAATTCACTTGAATTTAACCTGAAATCTTTTCCAGGAGTAAAAGTCACAATACGAAGTAACCTAACCTAATCCTATTTTGATTTCAATTTTTTTCTTATGAGAGACATGTTGATTTCAATTTTTTCCTTATTAGATTAGACACGTGTTTTTTTTCTTTTTTCTTTTTTTTTTTTCCTTTTTATGGAAATTGTTAGGATTTATATTTGAATTCTTAATATCCACCTTCTTTATTTCATGTGTTTATTTTTCCGGAATTTCATGTCTATTTATCCTGAATTATATGATATTCTCAATAGAGTGAAATTACTTTGTGAAAAACACACTAAGCAGTGAACTACTAGCTTCACTAACAGCAAACAGTGGTTAAAACATTTGTTCTTTCTTTTCTTTTTAATTCAAAACAAAGATCCTATTTTAATAGTATAAAATATTAAAAATATCTCAAGGATACCTTTTATTTTAAAGAGCATATTTTATCTAATAAAAAAAATTATTAAAATCATTTTTTGTTGAATAATTCTTCATTATAAAGAGTTTAACTTAAGCAGATGAGATGATCCAACAATACTTAGTTAACTTATTAATAGTTGTTTGGTAAAATTGTAAACCATCTTGAATTTGAGGCATGATGCTTTCCTTCATTTTATATATATATTATAAGAGCAAATAATTATTTATTATGTAATCTAAACTGGTTGACTCAATAAACTGCTCAGAATGCATGTACAGTGCTGTCAAAAAGGGACCCTTCAACCTTGCACATAAATTTCAACCTATTTGGCAAAAAAAAAAAAAAAAAAAAAAGAATTTCAACCTTGAACTGAAAAGGTCAACCTCACAACTTTCTTACTAATTGACCCATTTTTCTGTCAAATGAGAGCATTTGCCCTCTTGTCTTGTTAACATCATTATTCTCAATTTGATGAAAGTTTCTGATAAGCAGCGTCGCAAATCCAATCATTCTACTTTAATAAGGATAGAATGTGTTCAAATCATTGGATTGATAATGTGTCTAAGGTAGCCAAGAATGGTAGGAACTTCACCCATTTCCAGGCAATGAATGACTGCTGAAGCTACTGCAATTACAAAACAATAGTATCATGAAAATGCAAAATTGTTATAATCTTTTACCAAAGACAAGAAGTATGAATTTGAAGGAGACTTATGGATGCGGTAGCAGAAAATGAATGTGCATATAGAAAATATAGAAAATGGAACCTTAATGCTAGAATGCAATGGGATTTCTCCCAAGAAACATACATGAAAAACAAGACTCAATTTCCAGGGTTTGAAATCATACAATGGATTTTTTTTTTCTTTCCCACCCTGCCCGATCAAAGGGGAAGAGGAAAAAGCATAAACTCAAGGTATAGCAAATATAGTAATTGAAGACTATAATGACAAACATGCAGACAAATAGATTATACTAAATTGATTTGGAGAAGAACCATGGTATATGACTCAAATTGCAGCCAAAATACCACAACCGCCATAACTATGGCCAACAGACAGCAGATGATTGAAGCTTAAGCATTGATAGGATAGTAAAATGACATGTTTTCTGTTAGACATAGAAATCTGTAAACTAAAACATGTTATTTCATAGTATGGACCTTTTTTGTCAATATAGATAATGATTTCTCCTCCCACATTCTTAAACCTGAGACTTAGATATGTACCTAAGGGGACTTCTTTTGCAGAATCATTACTGAACATTTGGCACCACCCACAGTCGGAGGAACCAAAACAATCTTTTCCAGAACTACTTCATACTCAAATAAAAGTGACAACAAGAATTTTACTTCCTCTGTTTCCCTGAAATCTCTTATTTCCACTACTCGGAGGCTTGGCAGAGTGAGATTAATAGGTTTATTTAGAAGCTCTTCTGAGAGGCCTTCCTGGAAATCAAAGATCAGAAACAAGTAAATTAAGAAGAGCATAGGCCCATGCACAGTCAGAATGGCAAGAATTATGGCACGTAACTTACATCTTTATCTATCTTACAAAGATAATCTAGGATCAACATTTCAAGGTTGGGCGAAAATTCCAGTAGTGCAGCTATACCAAGCACATCAGACTTTGAATACTCTGTTCTTAGCTCTAAATGCTTGAGGTTGTGAAATAGAGCACTTCTGAAAAAAGCATCCTTAGAAGCAAGAAGCTGCATATGAAAACAAAGCTGTAAGTCTGTTATTAAACATCTGAAAATAAGTTTTCAAAAAAAAAACATCTGAAAATAATTGCCCAGAAAATAAATGTCCTGAAGATAATAACAAGAGAAATTGAAACCAACCATCCTAAAAACATATTCACAGAAGTTTGCACAAGATAGGAACAATGCTTCTTTCCACATTCATATAAGATAGGAAAGCTACTAGATTTACATCTCTCTGCGTGTGCAGGTATACAGTCAGAAAACAGGACCCGAAATTCAACCCAGTTATTAGGTAATATAATAATTTAGTGATTAATAAGAGATAAAATATATGAATTGAGATAAAATTTAGTGGAATTCATTTGCAAATCCTTAGGAACCTCAAAAATTCATTTGAATGTCTATATCTTTAATTATACGAAATCAGTTATGCTTAAACTTGTCTATCAAAATTATCAGAATTTGCAAATGAATTGTGAAGAAAGCATTAATTTTCACAATAACTTCATAATTTAAAATGGATTCTATAAATTAAAATGCAAGAAAAAAAAGATAAGAATTCATTTAACCAATGAATTTTATATGAAATTCATTTGCAATAAAATGAATTTCATATTCATTTGATTCCCCACATAATCAAATAAAATAATCAACAACTAATTGTGAATTGGCAGAAAAAGGTTAAAAAAAGAAACACATTGCAGTCTAATCTTAAAAAAAAAAAAGGGCTGGCATGATCAAATAGCAGTCAGACTTGCTTCTAAAAGAAACACATTGCAAAAAAACAAAATCACACCAAGATAAACAACATATTAATATTCAAAATTGTTCTATGACAGAGTTTATATAGATTTTTATTTCTTAAACAAAACATGAAATTGCATAATAGATTTTACCTTAAACCACCAATTCTGTACTGTAAGACGCTTCACATGAACAAGAGACCTCACAACCTGACTCCAATGTCTATAATACTTCAACATATGCAAGAAAGCAACACCAGCTTGAACTAGACCTGATAAGTCCTTAAAATCATACTTCTCCACCTGAAAATCAATCATCTCTAAAGACCCAAGATTTGGACAACAAATCTCAATTGACCCATCATCGCAAGCAAAGTAATTAAGGTTCAAAGACTTAAGCTTTAAAGAAAAAAATTTCACATCCTTCATTCCATAACAGTACTCGAGAGATAAACATTCCAAATTCGAACACCCAGAAACCAAATTAGATACCATTTCATCGCTTAAATTGACCTGATCAAGATTAACAGACCTGAGATAGTTAAGTCCCATGGAAGCCACATTACTAGGGAAAGTTATATGACATTTTGTTAGCTTCAAAACCTCAATTCGCCCATGTTTAAGCAAAAAGAAAGGGAAATCGTAAATCGATTCTATATCAGAGGAATTCTTACTTTGGAATTCTCTACTGATGAAGAAATCGAGCTCCAGTTCTTGCACATGGTGGTGAATTGCGTAGCGTATCCATGAGTCCACATGGGAGGAGTAGAGACCTTCTTTGAAGTCGAATTCGAGGTAGAATTTGTGAAGAGGAGCAGAAGTTGTGGATCGGTGGATGAGGGTTTGGCTTACAAAGTCGGCGATAGAGCGAGGGGTGTTGGTACTGGTGGCGGTGGCGGTGGCGGAGTATGGGAAGTGGAGGGAAGAGAGTCGGCACCAGAGATTTCTCCATTTCCGGCATACTAAAGAGGTTTGGACGGCTGATTTGGTGGACAAAAAGGAAAGGATGTAAATAAGAATTTCTTCCGGCATCTCGTTCAGGCACTGAGGACCGGCGGAGATCACGACGGCGGCATTTGTGTCCGCCATTTTTTTTCACTTCGGCTTCAGAATTGACCTCAACAGAAGAAATTATGTAAGGTTTAAGGGTCAAACTGATCCTTGTGGTTTCAACATTGGATCAAATAGCCCAAAGTCATTCTCCTAGCTTAAATTAGTGAATCAATTTATATCTAGAGCTTAATTAAGCCTAAATGGAGCGCGTAACAGACACTCTTCAAATTAAAAATATAAAATATATAAAAACTAATAAAATGAATAAAATAATTCAAATAAAACTGATGGAGTCACGTGTTCTTATTTTTATTTTCCTTCTTTTTTATTTATTTTATTTATTATTTTATTTTTCATTTATCTTTCTCTGTTTTTCTTCTCCTTCAACTTCCCTCTCCCTTAATACCCATTACTTATTTTAATCAATTAAGCCCATATCTTCACCTTTAACTCAATTAGCAAGTGATCTCACCTTTATAACTGAAAACTAAAAAACTCAACTACTATAAAGAAAAAACAGAGAGATAACATAACACAAGATATAAGCAGAACCAAATTTTAAAAACTAAATAAAATTGAAGCTCAAAGAACTAAAAAAAAAACTCATAATTATAGCTAAAAGTGTTAAGAGTAATCTCACGTTGATTGTGAATGAAATAAATAAATAGTTAATTTATGGTAATGGTCTATCACCTAATTGACTAGTTTTAATCATTTAGATTATGATAATGCCTAATATATCAATATGTGTTGTGTGTATTTGTGTTCTTAACACTTTTCTATATTTGTCTTCCTCTCCCAGTCATAAAAATTAATAGAAAGTGGGGATAAATTGAATGTTTTTATGAGCTACTGCCATTTGATCTCGCAATATTCTGTTTTGGAAAATGAGTATAAAATTTGTCAATCGGAACATATGCTAATTGATGGTCAGAATAGAAGTGATCCATCAAAAGAAACTGTTATGGAAGGAGTTCGGAGGAAGCTTATAGAGAAGGTTGTGAAGGAGCATGAGGATAATGATATAGTGACACATCAAGCGATTAGAAATGTAGTATTCTAACTATTCCTCTTGGATTTTTGTTAGGAAGAAGAGAAAATTTATATTTTATGCAATCCTAGTGGCTTTCTTTTATGGTTTATCTAGTTGATGCTTGTAAGTGTATTTTGGTTATTTATGGATGTTAATTTGCTTAAGGTTATTAACAATTGTTTTCCAAAAGTTTTTTTAGACCGCAGAATTCTTATGTTAATTTTATAGTTCATTTATTAAAATTGCCTTCTCATACATGGACTAAAAAAATAGAAAAAAAAGGGTAAATTAATTATACTTGATGAATGAAAGGTCTAAGAAACACTTAAAATTTGAATGAAAGAGAGAGAGAGAGAGAGAGAGAGATTAGAGATCTTCTATGGTTTGTGGGCTATTCATTATCTCTCTTAAAATGTTAATCTGTTAAATATATATAGTAGTATATAGTTTCTTGAAGATAAGAGAGAGGGCATTTTACATAGAATGGTGGGATAGTTAGAAAGTAAGAGATGATTTGCATAATGTAGAAATACTAAACTTTCAGGTGTCATGAGTAAATCGAAGTGATAAATAATAGAAGTTAGATAAAATATGTGAGAGATAATTTATTATTTTTTTATTTATTTTATTAATTTTCACGTAATATTATTTTTATTTATTTTATTAATTTTCACGTAATATTGACTTTTTTGTATAACACATGCGTTTTAAATTTAATGCAAATGAGCTTAATTAAATCTTACATATAAATTGGTTCACCAAATTTAGTTAGGAGAATGACTTTGGAAGTAATTGGTAAAATGTTAAAATCACGGGGGCCAATTTCAACCCTAAACCAATTATATAATGGTGTGCGCCGCTAATGAAATTTCCACGTGGCATTCATGTGATGTCAGCAATTACCAACGAAGCAAAATGGGGCCGTCTTATTATGAAGCTTAACTGCAGTTGGTTTCAACTTGTCCTGGGGCGCCTATTTTTTTATGAGAATTTATTGGTGTGATTTAAAAAAAATTACATTTAATATTGAAAATTAAAAAAAAATTTGAATGATTTTTTTTAATTAAGATAATATTATTAATAAATATCTAAAAATAAAACATCCATTAAGAACATAAAAAGCAAATTTTCAATTAATGAATTTTCATATAAAATGAATTGTTTTTACTAAGGCATGAGTTACTTGATTCAAATATCTTTTCCTTTTAAAAAATTTAAAAGATTTATTAAAATGTTATAGAGGCAAAAAAAAAAAAGATTTTTATTTAGATTTTTTCAAAAATTAATAAATTTAAAATAATAGGGTAAAATAAAAGAAAAAAGGATTGCTTCTATTGGATATAATTAAAAATAATAGTAAAATTTTAAGATATTTAAGATCATTACATCTTATTCAATTTGTGTAAAAATAATTTAATATAAGATAAACTATTATTTAACTTCTTAATTTTTATAAAATATTTGAGTGAATTACTATTTAGTCATTATAATAGTTATTAAATTATAATAGTTATTAAACGTTGACAGTTAACCATCAACCATTAATCGTTAACAGTTATTTGTAGCTACTAAATCAAACATGTCTTAAAGAAGAAATTATAAAAATCATAAAAGTACTTTTTTGTTTCAAAATCACCCTTTAAGCAAAATCCTTTCTATTACTATTCCCATTATTGTGAAAAAATCTCAAACTGAAACAAAATCCTTTCTAGGTTTTGTTCTCTCTCTAGATCTTACTATTTTTCCATTTTAATTTATTGAAATAAAACTCTTTCTTTCTCTCTCTTTCTATTACTGTGTTTTATTTGTTTTTGGATTTTTGAAAATGGTTATCTATCCTTTCTCGTTTTTCTATCTATATTTATGCTTTAAGTTTCTCTAACTTCTTTTTTAACGGATTAATTTTCCTGAATTTAAAGTGAGTTTGTTCAAATTTTTAATCAATATTATCTTTATCTTTATATATTTCTTTTTTCCATAAACGCTTTTCGAAACACGCAACAAAAATAAAAAAGCCAAAACTCTTTGTTTTTTTTTGGCCCAGAGCCAAAATTCTTTGTTTATTAAATGGGTTTTTTTTTTTCAAGGACCTTGCTATCACCTCTTCATTTTATACACTCAACTAGGGGTGAGCACGTTCGGCAGAAAACTCGAACCAAAAAAATAATTATAAAGAAAAATTTTTTATCCCAAAAAAAATATTCGAACCAAATTGAACAGATAGTAGTAGTGTGGTTCAGTTCTGGGAATAAGTGTGTACTCGTAACAAAAATCGAACCGAATCGATTTGGAACCAAATTGAATCAAAATAAATGGAACTAAACTGAAATAAGCTCAATAATACTTAGCTCATTAATAACTTACCAATTATTATTCAAATAATGAACAGCCCACTCATTTGTTCAATAATAATAATAATAATTATTATTATTATTATTATTAGGTTTATTTACCCGAAATACTCAAAAATACCCGAATTGAATTTACCTAATTTATTAGAATCAAATAACCGAACCGAATTAAAATATTGAGACAATTCAGTACGGAGATTTTTAATGTTAAAATCAGTTCTGATTCTTTAATTTTAAAATCTCCAAGATTTTAATTTGATACGAAAATTTTAAAATCTTTAGATTTATGTGAACCGTACACACTCCCACACTGAACATCAACAAAACAATTGCCTCTCTCTTCAACTTCAAACTATTTTTACAATCTATTCATGAATCTCTCTTCTATTCATAAATCTTTCTTCTATTCATGCTTTTCTTTTTTATTGGGCTAGATGAAACCCAGCCAGATTCAGGGACACAAGACCATAAGCAACAAGGAAATAAAATTCACTTTGGGCATTCATCAAAAAGCTCTGAAAATGATTTTAAATATTAAAATAAAATCCTCTCTTTAATCTTCATAATTATAATTATTTTAAATTTTACCCAATTCATAATTTCATCATAAGAGATTTTAATTGTCTAAATTTTACCAAATTTTTTATTTCATTATGCGAATAGATTTTGATTTGGGAATGCATTGTGTGAATAGATTTTGATTTGGGCAGGAACGAATTTAGAGTCATAATTATTATAATGTGCTATTATTTTTTTAAAAATTGAAACTTAAAACGTGACAAAAAAATAATTATATGATTTTTTTTTTAATAATTCAATAAAAATAAAAGAAATAAGTACAAAATTAAACATGTTTGAAGCCATCTTACTAAAATATTCCATTTTGATGTTTTCCTCTTTCAATTTAATTTCTTACCTTTTTTTTATGGTAGATTTTCTTTTTCCCTTTAATTTTTTATTTTCATTTTTCTCTTTCATTAGTTAGACGTCAACCAGATTGAAATAGAATTTGTGGAGCACTATTTGGTTGTGGCAGAGAAAAGAAAATTTGCTATGGAACAAAGGTAAAACTGACATTTTGAGTCCATTTAATAGAAAATTTAACAAAAAGACTAATATATTCAACGAAATAAAATTATAGAGATGTTATAATTAATTTTTGAAAATATAGATTCTAGCTAGTGTATTTCATCAAATTATATATGGATTAAATAGTAATTCATCCATAATATTTTAAGAAAAATTTTATTTTTTAAAATTTAATTAATATTTTTGTTCATCCATAATTTAATTAATTGAATATTTAATTTAATTGTTGGGAGGTCACTCAAGAGTTTTTTTTAACTTTAAATAGCTAATTTAACCAATTCGACAAATTAAAAAAATCAACAATAGTTGTTGTGCAATTGCTCATAGTTAACGCTATATTTTGACTATATTATCTCTATTAAAATTTATCATTAATAAAATTATTTGTTTTCTCAACAATTTACAAATATTTTAATTTTTCTGGTTTTTTTTTTTTTTTTTTTTTTTTTTGACAAAATGGGAAATGTATTAGTCTTCATTATCTCAGATAGACAAAAACTATTAACACTGTTATTTATTTCTGATGTGGCATCACATGAGTATTTAAATAATATATTTTTTTATTTTATTTTATGTGGGATTCATTCACACATAAAAGAGGGCATTCGTGACGAGCACGACCTTGTGTGGTGGTGCTGGATGAACGAGCAATTTCGATGCTTCTTTTGACTTTTTTGTTTGAAAAACTCTTTCTTTGAAGAGCAAAGAGACGATTCGTTGCATCTACCTCGAATATGATTGACAACGAACAAAAACAATTTACCAATATTATTATCCATTTTTCCTCAAATCACAAGAATCTCCCTTCTTATCGATTGATAAGAGATAAAATATATCGAACTGAGTTATGAAGTAAGATGGACTCAACCCAATGCAATATACTTAAAAGCCCAAAAATTAATAGAAAAAAGTCAAATAAAGGCCATTCAGTTCGTTTCTAAGTAAGAAGCTGATAACATGCAAAACACCATCCTAATCCAAACCGGTCAAGGTAATTCATACTCAACTCATATAAGGATGTATCCTATAAATACCTAAAGAAATCAACCTTCATAGGTACATTCACATATACTGAGACAATACAATACACTGTCCTCAACCTTCTAAATTGAGTCAACTATCTAACTTGATCATCGTAGTGGTTTTGCTAGGCACCCTGCTTAGCTCACCTGACTCTTGTTTCTTCTTACAAGTCGCACCAGTTCACATTCAAACTCAAGCAAGATTGAGCTATTCCACCTCAATCGGAATTAGTTTCATCAAATTGGCGCCGTCTGTGGGAATGATTAATTAGAAATCTTTCCTAAATATTCTCAAGTTGTGACCTATAGAAGAATTCAATCCAAAAGTATGACTCAATCAGAAGATAATAATCGGGAGAATCCTCCTAGAGATCCCAGAAGTTCCCAAATCCCCCCATGGATGGAAAATTATGCCGAGACTCATGTCACCCCGCCTGGACGAACTTTAAATACCAATGTGGCATCCACACTACAACAATTGGGAGCTATAGTCTCATTCCAAGGTGGGAACCAGTCTATCTTACTAACTCCCGAAGCTGTGTCCGCTTTACAATTGCTGCTTAGTACTTTGCAAACTCCACAAGCTACTCCAGCGACCAATACTCAGGCGAATATCGAAGTGGTACCAGGAGTAGATCTTACTCAAAGACTTGACTTCGAAAAAATACCACCAGAAACACAAAATCAAGATCGTGTAGCTGAAAGGAGTAAAGAAAGAGTAAGATCAGAAATAGTCAGACTTTGGGACAATGCTGAAAAAGAAAATTCCAACCAAAGGCAAAGTGATCAGACAACCAGCATAAACCGAAGTAGGGAAGGCCATCCCCGGCGTTCAAACAGGGCTGACCCAGTTACCTAAAATAATAGAACTAAGGAAGGGAGACGATCCAGGAAAAGGACTAGGAAGGATGGAGAATCTCTCTCCGAATCTTCCAGTCAAGAGGCGACTAGCCAGAAGAGGGATGAAGAGATAAAAGAGACCCTCAAAAAGTTTTTAGAAGAGATTGCTGAAGACAAAAATAAAAAATCCATAGACAAAAATCTCACATTAGCTCTAAAATCTCTTTTCACTAGATCCATACAAGAATATAGAATGCCCAGTAAATTTAAGCCCCCAAACCTGAAAAAATATGGTGGTGAAACTGATCCAAGAGCCCATGTTATAGATTATAAACATGCAGTAGAATTGCGGACATAAAGTGAAGAGGTGCTATGCAGAGCTTTCAGAGGGTCCTTAGAAGGAGCAGCAACTAGGTGGTTCAATGGCCTAGAAGAAAAAAATATTACTAATTTCAGGTAGCTCGCTATTCAGTTCATGCAGAGATTTGCAGCCAGTATCCCAGTGGAAAAACAAACACAGAATCTCGAGGCCATAACACAGAAAGAAGGAGAACCCTTGAAGGACTATGTAGCTCGTTTTAATAGAGAAGCCCTAAAAGTCACACAGCTCGATCAGCTTAGGGCAGTAGAGGCCTTGCAGAATGGAACCTTCCATACATATTACTTCAAGGCATTGTGCAGGCATGCATCTCGCACCTTAGAAGAAGCCATGGCCATTGCCCAAAAGTATATCAGGCAGGATGATGCATACTCTTTCAATCAGTTCGCTAAGAAAAAAAGGGAAAGTGAAAGCTCCAAAGTGGAGAACAAAACTAAAAAACCAGAAGAGCCCAGTAAGGAAAATAAGAGAGGTAGGAGTGAGAAGAGTAGACCACTGCATACCTTAAACCAGACCAAGTTGACTCCTTTAAATGCGAGCCCAGCAGAGGTGTTCGCAACTTTTAAGGATCAGGATATTTGGGCTCGTCCTCAACCGATGTTTACCCCACTAAATAGGAGAAGTAAAAATAAATATTGCTTGTTCCACAATGCTCATGGTCACAATACCAATGATTACAGGCAATTACTGGAAGAAATTGAAAGATTGATTAACCAGGGATATTTGAAGAACTTTGTGAAGGGTAATCAGGGCGAAGCTGACAAAGATAAAGGGAAGCGAGCTATTAATGATGGGTCGGCAGGAGTCATTAATTGCCTAACTGGTGGACCAGATGAAGTAGCAATGAGCAGAAATCAGTGTAAAGCTTCCTAAAGAATGAGTGAGGAGCCTGAGTTTGTCTTTTGGAATGGATGTTCAGTACCAACTAGAAGAGGAGATGGAAGCCAAATAAGACACCCTCACTTAAATCCATTAATCATCCAAACAGTGGTTGCTAATTTCTTAGTAAAAAGGGTGTTAGTAGATAATGATAGTTCAGTAAACCTGCTCATAGCCGAAGCATATGCTAAAATGGGGCTCAAAGAAAGCGATTTAGAGGAAATCAGAAATCCAGTTCGCACTCTCGATGGAGCAGAAATACCATCAGTGGGGACCGCAAGGTTACCTGTTACAGTAGGTTCAACCCCATACTATGTGACAGTAATGGCAAATTTTATGGTGGTAAGATTGCCACTGAGTTATAACATAGTATTCGGAAAGCCTCTCCTTTATGATTTTGATGCCTCAACCAACATCAGACAACTCAAAATGACCATTCCCAAACTAGATGGGGGAGAAATATGTGTCTATGGGACACAAGATCGAGGAGAGCCAGAAAGAAAGAAACAGAAAAAGGCATCCACCTCGCATTCGTCAGAAGAGGTCGCTCTAGTCAAACCAGCATATAGAATTCCAGAACAGAGGACTGAACTAGTAGAAAAATTGGAAAAAATACTAATGGGAGGAGAAAGATCGGAAAAGTGCCTATTGATTAACTCCTCCTTAAAGAGCGAACAAAAGCATCAAGCTCACCAATTTCTAACAGATCGTCTATCCAGCTTCGCATGGTCTTCAGATGAAATAAAAAGGGATAGATCCAGGCATCATCACTCACCATCTTAATGTCGATCCCTCACATAGACCAATAAAACAGAAGAAAAGATATTTCGGTCCAGAAAGACAAGCTGTGATAGATGAAGAGTTTGACAAATTAATGAAGGTTGGATTCATTAGGAAAGTGCAATATCCGGATTGGCTCGCTAATGTAGTCCTGGTAAAAAAGTCAAATGGGACTTACAGGATGTGTGTAGATTTTACAGATCTAAATAAAACATGTCCAAATGATTCTTATTCCTTACCTATGATTGACAAATTGGTAGACTCGACAGCTGGATACGGATACCTATCTTCATTAGATGCAAAACAGGGGTACCATCAAATCAGGATGTATCCAGCTAACGAAGAAAAGACCTCGTTTATAACTGAAAAAAAGGACTTATTGTTATGTCTCTATGCCTTTTGGTCTAAAGAATGCAGGATCGACCTATCAGAGACTGGTAAACAAAATGTTCAAAAACCAGTTAGGGAAGAATTTAGAAGCATATGTAGATGATATGATAGTCAAAAGCAAAAGCTTCGAGGAATACCTCAAGGACTTGAACGAGGTGATAAAGGTCATGGATGAGTATGGCATGAAATTGAATCCAGAAAAGTGTATCTTTTTCATACAAGGAGGCAAATTTCTAAGGTATATGGTAAGTGAGAAGTGAATTGAACCAAACCCACATAAAGTGAAGGCAATATTAGAAATGGCAGCACCTCGCAATATAAAGGAGGTACAAAAGTTAACAGGAAGAATCATTGCTCTGAGTCGATTTCTGTCTAAATCAGCTAAAAAATACCTTCCCTTCTTTAAAAAATTACGAAAAGCAGCTACTTTCGAATGGACCGAAGACTGCCAACATGCCTTTCATCAGCTGAAAACATTTCTCAGCTCAGAACAAGTGCTAAGCCTACCTTTACCAGGGGAAGAAATTCTTATTTATTTATCTGTTTCGGAGCAAGCTATAAGCTCGGTTCTGGTCAGAGAAGAGGGATCGGTGTAGAGACCAATATACTACTTCAGCAAAGTTTTACAAAGAGCCGAACTGAATTACTCGCCCATAAAAAAGATAGCCTATGCCTTGGTTTTATCTGCCAGAAATTTCAAAGTTTATTTGCAAGCACACCAGGGCATAGTAATAACTTACCAACCCCTACAAAAAACACTTCATAAACTAGAGACTTCAGGGAGAATGTTGTGTTGGTCAGTGGAATTAGGCCAGCATGGATTATAGTACCGAGCTAGATCAACAATTAAGGCACAAGCACTTACAGATTTTATATTTGAATGCTCCTTCACCGAAGTAGTAGAAGCCAAGGCAAAGGTAGACACAAGAAAGTCAGACCCAAAAGAACAGAATGGTAAAGATGAGCTAGGCTGGGAACTATTTATTGATGGGGCTAGTAGCAGAGAAGGGAGCGGCATCGGGATAGTCCTAAAAAATGAACAAGGATTCATGATAGAGTATGCCTTGAAACTCAGATTCGAGGCAACCAATAATATTGCAGAATATGAAGCAATAATCCAAGGGCTAATGTTCGCAGACTATCTCCGTTTAACATCTCTAAAAATTCACAATGACTCCCAGCTCGTTGTCGGGCAGATAGAGAAGGAGTTCGAAGCCAAGGAACCCACCATGATCAAATATCTGCAAAAAACTAGAGAAATAATCTAGAGGATGATCGACAGGGGGGTCAAGCTGCAGTTTTACAAAATCCCAATAAACAAGAATAATAGGGTAGATGACCTCTCTAAACTTGCAGCAATACACCCAATCGAACTGCCACAAAATATATTTATAGGGACTTTGGGGCACCAAAGCATTCAAAAAGGTAAAGAGGTAATGGAGCTGAATGAGGAACCAACATGGTTGGACCTAATTAAAACCTACCTAGAAAAAGAAGAACTACCACAAGACCCTAAAGAAGCCAAAAAAGTAAAGCACCGAAGTGCTCACTTCTCCCTTCACAATGATATACTCTATAAGCGAGCATATTCTCTCCCTTGGCTGAGGTGCCTGAAACCAAATGAGGCAGAACATGTCTTGAAAGAAATACATGAGGGATGTTGTGGAATGCACATCGGTGAAAAAATATTGGCAGCAAAAGCAGTTTGACAAGGGTATTTTTGGCCTAGAATGAAGGAAGAAGCCATTGCCTTCATCAGAAAATGCCCCTCCTGCCAGAAATTTGAGCAAGGAAGACATATCCTCGCAGTAGAACAGATGCCTATTACCACCCCATGGCCTTTTGCAAAATGGGCATAGATATAGTGAGACCTTTCCCAACAGCCTCAGGACAAAGAAAATTCCTTCTTATAGCAGTTGAATATTTTACTAAATGGGTAGAAGCAGAACCGCTCACAAGAATAACAGCTGAAAAGGTGATTAACTTCCTATGGAAAAACATTGTATGCAGGTTCGGGGTACCATATCAGCTCATCAGCGACAATGGAAAGCAGTTCGACAATGCTAAAATAAGGATCTTTTGTTTAGGACTTAATATAAAACAACATTTCTCTTCAGTAGCTTATCCCCAGTCAAATGGACAGACCGAAGTGACCAATCAAACAATCCTCCAAGGATTAAAAAGGAGGTTAGATTCGTATGGTAGAAGTTGGGTAGATGAGCTTTATCATGTTCTATGGGCATACCGAACTACCCCAAGACAACCCACAAGAGAGACTCCCTTTAGTCTAACATATGGAAGTGAGGACGTTATCCCAGTTGACCTCGGTCTGCCCAGTGGAAGGATCCATTTCACCAATTATGAAGACAATAATGAAGTAAGAAGATTGGATCTAGATCTCTTAGAAGAACTCCGAGAAAAGGCAAGTATCAGGATGGCTGCATACAAACAGCGAGCCGCAAGCTACTTTAATCAGAAAGTGAAGGCAAGAAGATTCAGAGAAGGAGAGCTAGTCATGAGAAACATAGAGGCTACAGGTAAAAGAGAAGGAATAGGCAAGCTAGCACTAAATTGGGAAGGACCCTTTAAAGTTAAAAGAGTGATAGGACCAGCTACTTACAAACTTGTAACAATGCAAGATGTCGAAGTTTCACATACTTGGAATATTCAACATCTTAAAAAGTTCTATCAATAAAATTTTCTTCCTTCCAAATTAAAAGTAGCAAAAAACTAAAAAACCGAAGATAAAAACACTTAAAGGCAACTCTTTGTTGAAAGAGTAAAAGACCTAAGAAAGGCTAGGCGAAAGTCCACGAGACAGTAAGACCTAGGAAAGGCTAGACGAAAGACCGCGAGGCAAAAAGACCTAGGAAAGGCTAGGCGAAAGACCGCGAGACAAAAAGACCTAGGAAAGGCTAGGCGAAAGTCCACAAGGCAGCTCTCTGTTGAGAGAGCGAAAGACCTAGGAAAGGCTAGGCGAAAGTCTGCGAGGCAGCTCTCTATTGAGAGAGTGAAAGACCTAGGAAAGGCTAGGCGAAAGTTTGCAAGGCAGAAAGACATAGGAAAGGCTAGGTGAAAGACCGCGAGGCAGAAAGACCTAGGAATGGCTAGGTGAAAGACCGCGAGGCAACTTTCTGGTGAGAAAGTGAAAGACCTAGGAAAGGCTAGATGAAAGTCCACAAGGCAGTAAGACCTAGGAAAGGCTAGGCAAAAGACCGCGAGGCAAAAAGACCTAGGAAATGTTAGGCGAAAGTCCGCAAGGCAGCTCTCTATTGAGAGAGCGAAAGACTTAGGAAAGGGTAGGTGAAAGTCTGCGAGGCAGCTCTCTGTTGAGAGAGTGAAAAACCTAGGAAAGGCTAGGCGAAAGTCTGCAAGGCAGAAAGACCTAGGAAAGGCTAGGCGAAAGACCGCGAGGTAACTTTCTGTTGAGAAAGTGAAAGACCTAGGAAAGGCTACGCGAAAGTCAGCGAGGCAGAAAGACATAGGAAAGGCTAAGCGAAAGACCGCGAGGAAACTTTCTGTTGAGAAAGTGAAGACCTAGGAAAGGTTAGGCGAAAGTCTGCGAGGCAAAAAGACCTAGGAAATGCTAGGTGAAAGACCACAAGGCAACTTTTTAGTGAGAAAGTGAAAGACCTAGGAAAGGCTAGGTGAAAGTCCGCGAGGCAGTAAAAACTATGAAAGACTAGGCGAAAGACCGTGAGGCAAAAAGACTTAGGAAAGGTTAGGCGAAAGTCCGCAAGGCAGCTCTCTGTTGAGAGAGAGAAAGACCTAGGAAAGACTAGGCGAAAGTCTGCGAGACAGCTCTCTGTTGAGAAAGTGAAAGACCTAGGAAAACCTAGGTGAAAGTTTGTGAGGCAGAAAGACCTAAGAAAGGCTAGGTGAAAGACCGCGAGGCAACTTTCTGTTGAGAAAGTGAAAGACCTAGGAAAGGCTAGGTGAAAAATCAACAAAGTAATTCTCTGTTGAGAGAACCAAAGCACTCAAATTCAAACGAAGTCAACAAATGCGAAGCTACTCTCTCCTAGGTCACAATAATCCTAGCTCGAAAAAAACTGATTGATCATCGAGAAAATTAAAAATCATTGTGTCAGCAAACGCAAGGTGATTCTCTGAATAACAATCTTAGCAAGGCAAGTTTTTTTTTACCAAAAGAACTTAAAATACTAAGTACATCCCAAAGAAATAAATCAAGCTACATAAATGTAAATGTACAAAGTAGTGAAAGAAAAATATCAAATTGTATTAATTTGTTGAAATTAATTACAATATATATATATATATATATATATATAATATAAAGAAATATCAAGAAGCGGGAGGCTGTTGGAATGAGCTTTGAGCAGCAGGAGGAGTCGAAGCAGATGCAGTACAATGTGAACTTGACAAAGCAGGAGATGAAGCCGAGCTGGATGGAACGAACATGCGCTTCGGCACATAAGCAAGCACTTCAGGGAACTTCGCAGCACATGCATCAATAGCCATGTTATAACAATTTATGGCTCTCACTCCAGAATCCAAAGCCAGCCGACGTTTATACTCAGGAGAAGCCAAGAAGTCATGAATGATAGTAGCCTTCTCCTCTTCGGCCTTCTTACAAAGGCATTCGAAATTGTTAAGCTTGTCCTTAAGATCGTTAATTTGTTTCTCAACAACCTCAAAATTCTTCATTAGATCAGGATAGTCCTTGGCCTGCTCCTTGAGATCGAACATTTCAGCTTTCAATCTTTCTGCTAATAACTGCTCAGGAAAAGCAGACTCCATAACAAAGGAAGCTTCATCCATTATAGGTTCTGTAGCGGACGAAGTCCCCTCATTCAAAATCTCACCTCGGGGTGGTAAAGGTACAAGCTCGATTTGGGGCACATACCCCCTCGCGTCGACATCATCAATTTTGGGTCTTAGGATAACCTCGGCTTCTACAATATCAGGGATTTTATCCACCATGAAATTCCCTTCAGTCGTCACATCCTCCCTATCATTCCCCATGGGCAACATAGCAGCATCCTCCCCAGCAGGCCCAAATAGTAGATTAGGGTCTAAAATAGGAACTGCGGAAGAAGGAATGAAGTTGTCTGCTTGATCCATTTCATCCATAAAATCATCTAAAGAGACGTTATATGGAGGAAGGACTGTAGAAGTGGATGTAGTCGCTCATTTTGAACTCTTAGTTTCTGAAAAAATGAGGCAAAAAGTTAGCACAAAAACAAAAATATAATGCACGAACAGAAAATAGGTAGAAAAATAAATGAAACCTGCTAAATTGAAGAGATCATCACAGCATAAAGTTTGAGAAGACTCGATGCGAATAAAAAACATACCTAAATCAAGTTCTGGATCGACAGTAACAGAGGGTTCGCCAATAAGGGCAGTCTCTAAACGCATAACCTCGTCAACAATTTGACGAGGTGGAACTTTTTCTCGAATCTGCTCAACTATCACATAAAAAATGTCACTATTAACAAGCTAGTTTTGAAAAGGATTAGAAGTAGTTCTCTCAGAAGACGAAGAAGAGTCACCTGCAGATTTGCGGACAAGCTCAGAAACTAGAAGCCTATCCTCGCCATCACTCGAAATAGTAATGGGTGGATCTTGAGATGGAATGGTTGCAAGGGCTAAAGTGGTGTCAATAATTGGGGCCACCTCATATGCTAGCCTCGTTATTGAAGAAGTCTCAACCACTAACTTAGCTACTGGAGTAACCTCGGTAATTGCCTTGGTCTGAGAAGAATTGCCAGTTGCTACCTTTACCAACCTTCTCTTCTTTTTGGGAACAGGCTTGGATTGAGGAGAAGATGCTTTCCTTTTCTCCCCTTTAGATGATTCATCACCCCAGTCGGCAACATTGGCAGCTCGAAGCTCACCAGTTCGTTCCACCATAATCGGGAGGAAGGCAGCCTCGTTATAAGGCGAAGGAGTTAGGCTTAGGCCCCTCGATAAGTCGTGGATTTTCTTGTACGTATTTTCTTTGTTGGTGAGCCAAACTGCAAAAAATGAGGAACAAAAGTCAATTGAAAGTAAATTTAAGAAGAAAAAGATGAAGTTAGGAAGAGGTGAAAACTCACCCTTAATGTCCTTAATGACGAGATGCATAGTCTTACCTCGTATATCTTGGATACGAGAAGCGAAGTCGAGCTTCCCCATATCATAGGAACAGTTATCCTTTATAAGGGTCTCTATCGCAATGATCTCTTTAGGCAAGAGGTTCATAGGGATATCGGGGAGGCCATAAACAACAGGAACCTGGAGAGCACCTCGGAAGCCGAAGCCCTCAACACCTCAGAACTGCTCTTTAATCACTACTATGGTAAATTAAGTATTCCAATTATTTACTTTGTTAGGCTTATTCACAAAGAGATTTCGCCCTAGCTTCGAACCAGTACACCACACTCGCTTGTCGCCTGAGCGAATGAATTTGAAGAAACACTGGAACATCCTTGCAATAGGGCGAAGGCCCAAGGCTTTACAAATCACCTCGAACTGATGCAGGTCTTGAATCGAGTTCGGTGAGAGCATCATTGGGTTAATACATAAGTAATTAAAGTATTCCACTAAAAAAGGAGAGGGTGGAAACCTCAAACTAGCTTCGATTTGGTGGTAAAAGAAGATTATATGATCATTGCTCTTAAATATCTCGACGATCTCAGGAACATTAGGGTTAACAAAAATTCTGTCAGAAGATTTGGGTAAACTGACTGCAAATTTCTCCTAGTCTTCTAAATTCTCAGCAAACCTACTTAGATATGAGTTCTTCAGGGTGGAGACGACGTCCCCCCAAGCATTTTCCAAATCAACCCTAATGTTTTGATATGAATTCTCATCCTTTTTGGGAGCCATTGCAGTATGAGAAAGAAAGAAAATAAGAAGAAATGAAAACAGGAGGGAATTGAGAAAGTAAAGAGAAGAACAAGATTTCTGAAAAATTTGAGAATGCAAAAAGTTTCAAAAAATAAAGAAGAAAGGGTTTTAAAAAGAAACAAAACCCTAGAAAAATGCGTTGATTAATCATTTCAAATACAAAATAGGCGGCAGAGATAGAATATGACCCTAGAACTTCAGCGATGGGATTGCGCCACGTGTGTAAAAGGTACTTCAGCATTAAATGACTAAACTTGGGACATGCGCGAAAAGATATGCCATGGACTTTCGAGATTCTAAACAAAAATTAAAGCCTCGAACTGAAGTAAACAATACACTGAGGCAAAGAGAACCAGATTGTCCAGATATTAAAATGAAGAGCTGAACTATTTCAACTGAAGTCCGTAAAAATCCTAACTTTGCTAAAATAGGGGGCCATTGATAAGGGACAAAATATACCAAACTGGGTTATGAAGTAAGATGGGCTCGGCCCAATCCAATATACTTAAAAGCCCAAAGACTAATAGAAGAAAGTCAAATAAAGGCCATTCAGTTCGTTTCCAAGTAGGAAGCTGATAATATGCAAAGCACCATTCTAATCCAAACTGGTCAAGGTAATCCATACTCAACTCATGTAAGGACTTGTATCCTATAAATACCTCAAGAAATCAACCTTCACAGGTACATTCACATATATTGAGACAATACAATACACTGTCCTCAACCTTCTAAATTGAGTCAACCATCTAACTTGACTGTTGGAGTGGCTTTGTTAGGCACCCTACCTAGCCCACCTGACTCTTATTTCTTCTTACAGGTCGCACCAGTTCACATTCAAACTCAAGCAAGATTGAGCGATTCCACCTCGGTCGGAATTAGCTTCATCATCGATGAATTCACTATGTATATATCTTATTCCTTGATTTGTAGGATTTATTAGTTTCTCTCGTACTGTATATAAATAACAGACACCAATAATTCCACCCAAAATACGCATGACTTGTTATCCCAATACATTCTACACTCCTCTCTGGTTATATGTTATGCCTAATAATTTGGTCATATTTGTGGGTTTTTTTTTAGCTCATTTCTAAATGAGCAAATATCTCACAACGAATAGATGTGGGATATGAGAGGAGGACTTTAGCTATAAAAGGAGTCTCCCCTTCCTTTGTTAAGTATCCCACAATTAGCCTTCTATTTTGAGGCTTAATTGTTTCCTCTCTCTTGTAATTTTTTTTTTGAGAGTAGTAAAAGTTATTTTGGTGGTGTTCGAGGACGTAGGCAAAATTAGCTGAACCTTATTCAATTTTGGTGTTTCTCTTTATTGTCTATTTAATAGTTATTGTAGGGTATAGTGTAATGATATATTGTGCTATTAATTACATGTCTAGGAAAATTCTGTATAAGGAGATTGAGTTTTAAGTGGGATCGTTTGTAACCCCTCCAATTTTTTCTAGGAATTTACCTAGTGTAATTTTTGGTATAATTGTTCACTTACTATTCACCTGTACAGTACTATTGAGAGTAGGTGAAGTTGTTATTGGTGGAAACATGCCCACTTTCCACAACAAGGGGTATCAGAGCCAAGGTTTTTTAGTATGCTCTGTGGTTGCAGCGTAGTCTGATCTTCCACACCAAAAAATATTCTGTTGGCATTTCGCATCGACAACTATTAAATAGAAGTTGGAGCAGAGATGGCAGATAACAAAAATTCGTTCACCGTATCCACGTCGACAGGCTCTATCCCATCCATTTTGGCGAGAACTGGTGTGACAAATGCAAGATTTGTGGTGCAAATTTTTGATGGTATAGGCCATTTCGGCATATGCCAATGTGAAGATCTAGACGCTCTCTTCCAGTAAGGTCTAGATATTGCAATTGAAAAAGAGAAACCAGTTGAGATTGATGAGGCATAGTGGAAGACCATCAATCGTGTGGCATGTGGTACAATTCATTCATATCTTTCCAGAGAGCAGAAGTATGCATTCTCTAAGAAAACTTCTGCAAGTAAATTGTGGAAGGCACTAGAGGAGAAATATTTGAAGAAAAGCAGTCAAAATAAGTTATATATGAAGAAAAGACTGTTTCGCTTCATTTATGTTCCGAGTACAACGATGAATGAGCACATCACCAATTTTAATCAGCTAGTAGCTGATTTAGTGAATTTGGACGTGGGTTTTGAAGATGAAGATTTGGCGTTGATGCTGTTGGGATCCTTTCTTAAGGAGTTTGAGTTTCTTGAAACTACTCTACTTCATGGGAAGACTGAAGTGTCTCTCAGTGAAGTTACTGTTGGCATGTACAGTTATGAGCTCAGAAAATGAGACAAGAAAGAAAGTACTAGTGATGCAGCAGAAGCAATGGTAGTGAGAGGACGCTTTCAGAATCAGAAGAGAGTAAAGTTTGGCACTGCAATCTATGATACCATAGGTATTTTGGACTATGTTCACTCTGATATGTGGGGACCTTCCAAAACAAGTTCTTTAGGAGGAAAACACTACTATGTCACCTTTGTAGATGATTTTTCCCAGAGAGTGTGGGTGTACACTATGAAGACTAAGGATGAAGTGTTGACAGTTTTCACCAAGTGGAAAAAGGTGGTGGAGACTCAGACTGGCAAAAAGATCAAATTTCTCCGCATTGACAATGGTGGAGAGTATAGAAGTGATCCATTTATGAAAGTCTGTGAAGCTGAAGGTATAGTTCGACACTTCACAGTCAGGAATATACCACAACAAAATGGGGTGGCAAAATGCATGAACTGAACATTACTGGAGAAAGTTCGGTGTATGTTGTCCAATGCTGGGTTGGGAAGACAATTTTGGGCTGAGGCAGTGACATATGTGAGCCATCTCATTAATCGACTACCATCAACTGCTATTGGAGGCAAGACGCCTTAAGAGATGTGGTCTAGAAAATCTGCTACAAATTATGATTCTTTACGTGTGTTTGGTTCCACTGTATACTACCATGTTAAGGAATCGAAACTAGATCCAAGAGCTAAAAAAGCACTCTTTATGGGGATTACATTTGGAGTGAAAGGGTATCAGTTTTGGTGTCTATAAATGAAAAAGATAATTTTTAGCAGAGATGTTACATTCGATGAGTCTATCATGTTAGAGAATGTAACTAGTCAGCAGTCAAATTGTCACGACTCGAACTTAGATCGTGACCGGTGCTAGGGAACGGGAAAGCTATGTACTACCGGAACCCGTAGCAAGCCTAACCTGACAATATTCTAAGAGACATTCATCCATAACCTATATAATAAATATAACAAGTATCCATTTCCATAACAGGCGGAGATATATAAATTCTTCCACAAACATCCATAACTAGCATAATTAAATTTTGAACATAGATGGGGACTCAGTCAACCCACAGACACAATTATCAATATCTATACATAATGATAAGGGATGATAATACAATCCATCATATTAAGTGACTACATAAGTACTAACAATACTAACATATAAGTAATTGCGAAAGTACTAGATAAAATTACATAAATTTGATAAACACCTTGTAGTAGATAAGCCTCTGCGTGGAAGGATGCAAGGTTAAGTTTGATATAAAGGCGGGCAACTATCCTGAAAAATATTGAACATGAGTGAGCGTTCTACTCAATGAGATGATATAAATTAATTTAGTATGCATGAAACCTGTAATCTACTTGAAACATCAAATCACGTATAATCATTTATTTGCACATAAAGCAAACATAATGGAAACAGTCTGTGAAATCCAACTCTCATCTAATCCATCATAAATGAGGAGCCAACACCCTCCCTTTGCTCTCTTAGATTTCCAAAAACATACGACCATAGTGAGACAAGCTCGAACCTGGCCAATTTCTCTTATCCAAAACATACGGCCATAGTGATATCAGCTCAAACCCGGCCAAACATCATTAACATAATCATTATCATATCATCATTTTATCATTTATATTACCTATGTTAGTATGAGTCGGATCCACTTCATCCTATTTCCATCTCAAACACAAGGCAATAAGCAATCTTAATTAACATAACATAAAATAGCATAAACACATGTCATGTTCCTAATTTTATGCAATAATGATAATTATTAATTATATATATATAAACATTCAGTTCATGCATGAATGAAATGCTTCAATGCAACACTAAATTAAAATATATCAACTCACAAACTAGTGTACGAAAGAGGAAGCTCAACTCTGGTTATCAGTGGAACCCGCTGCATACATACCAGGAGTATCTATAAAACAATAACAGATAAATAAAAATTAATTACCACACAATGAGCCTCAATTATGAATCTTCTAAACACCTAATGAATTTGTCAGAATTTTGACAGAATCTCCCCTAAAATACAATATAAGCCTCCTATAAAAAAATAATATCACAACAGCTCAATACATCAATTGCCCATCCGGGGCCTATAAGCCATCATCATCCCTTCCTCCTCAACATTACAAACATTACCATTAAATTAAAAGTTCATTGGTTATATAAAATATAATAATGTTTTAAATTCTTTTAAAACTAAGATTTCAATATAACTATGTTATAGGTTATTATAAAATATTAATAATATTAACATTTGATGAAATTAATATAAAATATATACATACATCCATTTTTAAGATTAAAAATAAATTCATAAAATAAATAGATTCATAACATAAATAAATTCTTAAATTACTGAAATGAATATATATTTATATATACTTAATAATTAATCATTTATCACATAAAATCTATAATTTCATAAATTAAATCTTACCAAAAAATTTTAACATTTCAATTCTCATAATAACATTTAAAATTTTTCAATTGAACTTAAAAATACATTTAAAATCTACTGAAATTTTCTGTTCACCGGACGGTTGCCGGACCGTCGCTACTTGCGGTGGTTGGTGGCGAAAAATATAAGTCTCGGTGAGTAGAAACTGAAAATCACCCCCACTCTCCCTCACTTGCAGTTAACTCGCTAGAAAAAGCTCGAAATTACTTGGAGGTGGTGGTTTCTGATCTGAAAATTCGGTTATCGTTAGGGGGTCAAATGGGTACCAATGGAAAGCTTATGAAGAGAGGAGTTCAACGGTACCTGAATTACCAAAAATGGACGCCGGAATCGACCGAAAACAACCTTTGAAGCTTCCTTGCCGATGACCGATTTGGACGGCTCGTGGGAGCAGCTTAGGTGGCTGTTTGCTTCGCCGTTCTTGCCCACAGACTCATCGGCATCCTGCCTTCCTGCTGGTGGTGCGCGTGTCGACCAGAGGTCACTGGATGGCGGTGGATCGGCCAACAGTCTTCTCTCTCTCTCTCTCTCTCTCTCTCTCTCTACTGAACCCGGCTTATTAATCCAAAATTATAACCAATCAGCTAGTTTCACCCAAATAATAATAATAATAATGTCATTGAAATAAATCAATAAATAAAATAAAAATAAGTAATTTAATAAATATTTTTAACATAAAATTTTAAGATTTACACAGATGATACTTCGCAACATGTGGAGTTTGAAAGAAGAATTGACCCAGCAGAGAAAGATGTATCTGTTGGAGATACTTCTTTGGTAGACGAGAAGTCAGATAAAGAAGACACTCTTACAATAGATGAGGAGTTTGAAGAATAAGAGGTTCCAATCCAAGAACCTACACATCAACACTTACTGATTTCATTGAGGAAGCCACAACGAAAAATTCAAAAGCCTGCTCGCTTTGTTGATATGGTGGCTTATGCATCACCAATTGAAGATGATGGAATTCCAACCATTTTTCGTGCAGTAGTTTAGAGTTCTGAAAAGGAAAAGTGGAGGAATGCCATGAATGAAGAAATGTAATCCCTTTAAAAGAATCATACATGGGAGCTGGTTAGTCTGCCAAAAGGAAAGAAGGCAATTGGATGCAAATGGGTATTTGCTAAGAAAGATGGATTTCCTAACAAAAATGATGTTTGCTACAAGACAAGATTGGTGGCTAAAGGCTACGCGCAGATGGAGGGAATTGATTATAATGAAATATTTTATCTAGTTGTAAAACATTCCTCCATTACAATTTTGTTGGCCTTAGTAGCACAATTGAATTTGGAACTAGTTCAATTGGATGTAAAAACTGCATTTTTACATAGAGACTTGGAGGAAGAAATCTATATGACTCAACCATAAGGGTTCAAGGTTGCTAGAAAAGTAAAATTAGTGTGTAAACTTCAAAAAATTTTGTATGGATTGAAGCAATCTCCAAGGCAGTGGTACAAATGATTTGACAAGTTTATGTTGGGGCAGAAGTATACAAGAAGCAAATACGATCATTATGTGTATTTGCGCAAGCTACAAGATGGATCCTACATTGATCTTTTCCTTTATGTTGATGATATGTTGATAGCTTTAAAAAATCATGGAGAGATTGAGAAATTGAAGGCTCAACTGAATAAGGAGTTTGAAATGAAGGATTTGGGTAAAGCTAAGAAGATTCTCAGGATAGAGATAAACAGGGATAGGAAATTAGGGAGAATTTGTTTGACTCAGAAGCAATATCTGAGAAAAGTACTAAAATGTTTTGGCATGAATGAGAAGTCAAAACCTGTTAGTACACCTCTAGCTCCTCATTTCAAGCTAAGTGGATCTCTATCACCGAAGAATGATGCTGAACGGGAATACATGTCAAAGGTCCCGTATGCAAGTGTTGTTGGTAGCTTGATATATGCTATGGTGTGTATAAAGCCCGACATTTCACACACTACTAGAAATAATGAAATTTGCAACAGATAAACAACGACGGATTAGCGACAAATAAGTGGATCAAAATTTTAAAATAATTAGCAAGCGCATAGCGACGGGTATTAGCGACGAAAATTTGCTACAGTTTAATCCGTCGCTAATTGTGGCGCTTGAAAATGGCGCCATTTTTAGCGACGGATTTTGCAAATTTAGCGACGAATTAGTCTGTCACTAAGTTTGACATGTTAAATCAAAACACACCGTTTTACTTAAAATCGATTAGTCTGTCGCTAAACCTGCATATTTTATCAAAACCAGTTCCCTTCTCCCTCCCCTCTCCCCTCTCCTCGAACCCAAAATCCCTAAAATCCCAAAACCCCTCCCGACCTCTCATTCCCCGCCACTCTCTCACTCTCCCTTCCCTTTCAATCGACGCTATCTCTCTCTCTCTCTCACACTCCCTTCCCTTCCGTTCACAGCAAAAGAGAGGTTAGAAGATCTGCTGGGTTTTTTTTTAGGAAGGAGCTTCGTTTTTGGATCTTCAGGTAATGTTTTCCATTTTTTTTTCTATTTCTGTGCGTTTTTGTTATTTGTTCCTTCTCTGTGTTTTTCGTTTCTGTGAATGCAATTTTTTTTTTTTTGTGTTTCTCAATTTGTTTTTTTTTTTAGTTTTTATGCTGAGAATTTTTTTTAACTTAATATATATATATATATATATATATATATATATATATATATATATAATTTGTTCAAAAATATAAATATAAATTGTATAATATGAAATTAGAAATTTAAAAAATATTGATATGATTGTTAGTTTTGAGAATGAATATCCAATTATTTAGAGGTAAAATAATAATAAATTTAGAAATTAAATTATAGAAAAAAAAAATTATGAATTTCCTTTTTATTTGAATTATTAGGGGTAAAGTTAATAGAAATGAAATTGTAATATATTATAAGGCATGAATTATTTAATAGGAATTAATTAGAGGTAAATATTAGAATTAGAGGTAAAGTTAAAAGAAAATTATAGGTTAATTTATTTTAAAATTAGAAATTGATTAAAATTATATGTTAAATTAATTTCTTATTATAATTGTAGAATCAACTAAAATATTA
>CATKHJ010640629.1:0-12267 GCA_949750685.1 Vernicia montana
CGTGTTTCAAGCCTATTTATTATTACATCTTGTTTACTTTTAATTATATACACAAAATTCTATTTTACTTTTGTTGAATTTCTTACTTTATTTTATAATATTCATAACACTCAATATACTAATATGTATTATATGTGATTGTATTCTTAGCACTCTTTCATATTTCTCTCTCTCTCTCTCTCTCTCTCTCTCTCTCTCTCTCTCTCTCTCTCTCTCTCTCTCTCTATATATATATATATATATATATATATATATATATATATAATTGTTTTGAAATGTATTTTCTCTTTCTTTCTTGGTTAGATGAAAACAGTCAAATATTATCATGGCTGCAAAAGAAGAGATCAATTATTAGATTCCATGCAATTTGACCATATGACACATTTATAAACAAAAAGTGGCATTTATATATGCATAGCTCACAAAGAAATAATGCTAATGGATTATTATTGGAACTTTCCCAATGATTAAAAACTACCAGCGTGCACTTACTATTAATGAAATTTAATTCCTGTTATTATTACATCTATCATTGATTCTATTCATTCGTCTTCTATTTACATATTTTTTTTTATTGTCGCTCGATTTTTTTTTTTTTTATTATTTTTTTATTTTGTTCTCTGCTTCTTTGTTTCCGTTACTTTTTCATCTTCATTTTTACTATATGCTTATGAGTAGATTTGTGCTTACTACTACTAAGATCATACTTTTTATTTTATTATTTTGTGTTAAATTGTATATTTTTTTAATGTTATTTTATTTTTTTTTATTGGAAATTTTGTTATATTTTCTCTTGTTGAAAGTTGTTTTTTTTATTATGAGTCTGGTGGTATGTCTGTGTACTATGCGTTTCATATGCTCGCAAAGAGAATAGTAGTTTGTCATATTGTTCTACTATTACAGTCACAGTTTTTCAAAACTAACTATATGACAGTTAGATGTTCTGTTAAACATTTGCCATTTACGAATCAGTTTGCTATTATTAGGATAATTGATTATATGTTAAGTTTTTTTCTATTAAAATTTATATTCCGCTGACAATTAAAGAAATTTAAATTTATTTAAAAAAAAAACTACCAACATGCATGGCATGCAAGACACTAATCATTTTATCAATTGAGTTATAGCCTTATCTACCAAAATAATAATAATAATAATAATAATAATAATTTCCAATTATATAGAGGTACCCATATATATCCACCGATTAATGAAAGGTCAATTCGCAATTTTAATTATTATTTAATTATGATTAGTTTTAACAACTTAAATAAGCTTGCCTTTGTTTTGATAAAGAATCAAGATGCTGAGGAAGATGATGATAAACTTGTGCAACTTTCTTCTAAGTTTCTGTACAAGGGGGAATTCTAATTTGGTCTTTTGAATCTTTTGATTAATAATAAAAAATCATATGTATGATTCTTTAAATTAATTCTTATTCTCAAAATTTCTATTAAGTAATGTTTTTAATTAATAAACATCATGATTCCTAATGGTTAAACAATTTAGAATTATTGTGATATTAAATAGGATAGAAGCATTAATCAATATTCCACAATTCTCTAATAATTCATTTTCTTTTTATTTTATTTATAAACGTGACTTCGACTTGAAATTTAAATTCAAAATATTACAGTCCGTTTGATTCATGAGACTGTTTAACTAAGTCATAGTATTAGTAAATAACACTGTATTTAATACATATGATATAAATTGAGCTTAATAATCTCAAAAAATTTAGCTAACTCATGATATCAGTATTATCTAAAACATTTTAATCCCTAAAATAATTTTATTTTTTACATTATTTCTTAAAAATAACTTTAATTTTTTAATTTATTTCTCAATTGTCTAGCTTATACTATGAATTAAAATGTTTATACCAAATAAAATTTACTATAAGTAATTCTCTAATTAAGTCTAAGATTAACTAAGTTTGGGATTAAAATTATTTCTAAAAATTATGAATCGATGAATCAAATTACCTATTTCAGTTTTAAAAATAACCACAATATTTTTTAACCAAAAATTATTGGTAACAACTATTTTATTGGAATTGTCTCCTACACTATAAAACTTCAATGTCAAATCTTCAATCTGAACTTTTTTTCCTCTTGAGGAAACTAATAAAACTTTCATTAATTAATTTCCAAAACATCAAAGTTGAGATGCTCCACAATTGAAATAGGAGGTATCTCCCAAAATTGAGAACCAACATAAGAACACAATAAGTGAGCCATAGCATGAACTATCATGTTAGCTTATTCTGATAAACTTCAATCTGAACTTGAATAACCAGAACATGAGTCATCAAACGTACTCTTTCATAATTACACTTATCACTTTTTTATAAATAAAAAAAAAATCAAAATTTGTGGTGTAAAAAGAATAAGTTATTTGATAAAATTGAAATTTTAAATATTGGAAAATATAATTATTAAAAATTTTAAATTATAAAATTATTTAAAAGTTTAATTTCTTATTGTATTCATTATAAATTTTAAATTATAAAATTTAACGCATCATTTTAATTAAATTTTAACTTAACTGAAACTTTTAAAATATGTGTTATTAAATAATTTAAAATTAATAAATATTGAAATTTTAATTTTAACTGTTAAATGATATTATTTAAAATTAGTTAAATCCAATTAAAAAAAGAAAATATTTCTATTTGTAATTTATATTCTTAAATATTTTGTATATTTTTTTTAAGGATAAGATATTTTATAATTTTAATATCTCTAATTAAACAATTGGCAAAGGAATTTGCCCCATCTCAAAATTCCATTTTAAATATGGAGAGCAGAATTGTTAATTTTTGAATAAAATTGTTAATAATTTTCTTACACGTGAAAAAAAAACAGACAGTACATGTACTTATCTTTATCTCAGAAGTTGATATATTATTATTATTATTTTTTTTTTTTTTTCAATAGGTGGGTCCATCTTTGATGTTGATGATATATAATCATACAATAGGTGGGTCCTTCTTTGATGTTGATGGTAATTGGCTTTTTCCTACCAACTTTTTTTTTTTATGTTTGGAGAGCTAAAGAAAGTTAAACACAACATTGGTTTTATTTTTTATTTTTATTTTTCTTGGGAAAAAAAAAAAAAAAACATTTGTTTTATTTTTTAATAATCTTTTGTTTTGCTTCTATTAGTCTTGTTTTGGGTGCCCAAATTCCTATTAAATTTGCACATATTTCAACTATTTTGTAGCATTTAAACCTGGGACCTCATGATTACATGATCGACATTTATTAATATGAATTTGTAGTATTATTTATAAATTTATATGTGATTATATTTTATTTTATAAATATATTTTAATAATTTAATATAATTATTAATGAATACTAAATTTTATTTCGATTAAAAAAATAAAATTTAATATATATATATATATATATATTTTGAAATTCTGTCTCGGCTGATTAATAAGTCTACTTCTTAATAGCAATTTTGAACGTTATAAAGCAATGTGTATATGGGCAGCTATGCTAACTATTTCAAACTTCTTGCTTTTGAAATTTACTTGAATAGTGAATATGAAGACAATTCACATTGTTACTGGCGGCTTGTTTGCTTTTGAAATTTTCTTTGAATGAGTCTTAATTAGAAATTTAACAGAGCTTTGTAAAAATCGATTTTTTTCTTTGAATGAGTCTAATGCTAAAATTACTTGCTTAATATAATTATTTTGATGACCTCCTATCAAAATCAAGCAATGTTGACTTTATTAAAATAAAATTAAGATTTGAGCGATTTGTTGATTTAAGGCAACATTTTGATTGAGGTATTTTAAAATTTATGGAGTTAAAAATATTAATTTTTAATTTCATGGTAATATGAAGAGTAAATCAATGAAATTAAAGATATTTTTATAACATAAAAAAAAAAAAAAAATTATAAAATTTTTCATTCAATAAATGAGAGAATTTACAAAACTCAACTTTAATATGGGATTTCAAAAACCTTTAAAATGAGAAATTTTTAACAATGCATAAATTTTACTCTTTTTCTTTTTCTTGTGTGTGTGTGTGTTAATGAGACATTCATATCAAATTTGTGATATATATTTTTTTCTTCATAATCTCTCAATCCAAACATTACCAAGTTCAGTAACAAATACAATACGAGTTGATATGATTAGTATGCAAAGAAACTAGCCCTAGTGAGTTACATAGAGGTGAATATTTTTCTTTTAATACATTTAAAAAAAAAAAAAAAAACTCTTTAAGAAACGAGTTGTTTAGGATTGAATATTAAATTTCTCACTTGCACTACACTCAGATTAATGGCATAGAGAAAGGAGATGCATATGCTAACTTTTTCACCTCCAAAGCCCAAACAAATTTGAAAATGGTGGCCAAATCTTTTTCTTTTAAATATAAATAAATAAATAAATAAACTATTGTGCTTCACAACTTAGGGATTAATAATTGATAGAGGAATGTCTGTCGGCCTGTCTGATTAACCCTTGTATGATACGCAAAGACAAAGTACTTTTACTACTAGAGCTGAGGCAGGCAGAGGAAGGAGATGAAATTCCTAGAAGATGTAGGGTAGGTTCCCCTTTCAAGCACGCGCTCAATGGCAAATTCAAACTGAAAATAACAGATAGTGGGTGTCATTCGCCATACACAAACATCCAACAGATAACAGCCATTGATGTATCTAACATCTCTTAACTCTTCTTCTTTTACATTCATGCCACTTCCATCCAAGAACTCGAAGACAAAACAGAAAATATAGAGAGTCCTTTAGTGGGTTCACTTTCTCTCTTTTCTATGGAATGATTCAATCAAATCCAAAACAAATTTAAATAATAATAATCATCAATATCAAAAGTTATTCCCTGTTGCAACCCTTGTCTTGGTCTCCATATCTTTACTTCTACTTTCTTATTGCACTTGACAAAGGTGAAAAGAGAATGTTCAAAGCTAAAAATAATAAAAAAGATCCCACCAAATGAGGCACATCTTCTCCAAAGCTATAGTAAAGCTCATGGAGACAACCCGACAGAGCATCACCTATCCTTTTATTCCTCTTTAAATACCCTTCCAAATACTACATTCCATTCTTATTTGTATTCTCTTTCCTGCCTTTTTATCCTTTAGCCTCTCTTCATATATACCAACCCAGACTTCTTAGGTTTGCCACACAACTCTGCCTTCTTGGACTTAGCGACTCAGCTGCCGATTCCACTTTTCCTTTTACATCATTCAAAATCTATTATAGGAATTCCATCACCTACACATACCCTCTATATATACATATAGGAATACAGAAATCCAGGGATTTACCAAAGAATACTCCTATCACTCTCATTACTTACCAAATAATAACTACTACTTCAAATGGGTAGGCAAAATTGTGATCCCACGGTCATCCATTCCTCCATTGCCCTTCTGCAGGAAAGGTTTAGACAGTTAGAGAGAGCAAAGGAGATGAGGCAGCAAAGGGAGCTCTCAAGGTTGTTTTCTGAAGCAGAGCAAGTCAAATCAGCCAAAGATTACGAGCCATCCAGGCCCTTTTTTCACTCTGAATTGATCCTTTCACCTGGGCAACCACTTCAAGGCTCTTTCTATCTCCAGCCAAATGCGGAGAACAAGTATACAGATCTCCAGATCAATGAGACTCCAAATTTGGCAAATTTATTGTCCAAAAATATTGTCATGCACAATACAAATAACTTTGATGAATCAGACGTTGATACTTCACTTCATCTGTGAAAAAGTTTTTACAATGTTAGTGTCTTCTGTATTCTAGTTCTTTTGTTCTTTTTCTGAAGTCCTTTAACTGCTTTCATGGAGCTATAAAAATTGAGAGAAGAGAGAGAGAGAGAGAGAGAGAAATATGTAACTACTGTCTATCAGGAATCTCATTGTCATCTTCATGTTCAGCTATTACATTGGAATCAGAAAGACCATGCTCTGGTCTCTTTTGGAATGAATCCTCGTCATAATCAGTATCATCAGACTCTTCATCGCTGCTCCATTTCCTCCTCTTCATGATTTTGGGAAACAAGCGAGTTACTTCTTTTGCCTCCATCATTACGTCATCATTGTTTATCTGTTCAAATCGAACAGCACTGACTTTTCTGGCATTTCCAGCTAATATCTGCACCAAGGACAAAATATCACCGATATTGATTGTAACTGCTGCAACAGTAACCACACTTATATATCCTTGCTTAGACCCTATGTTCTGTTAGATTGACAAACGAGATGAGCAACAAGTCTAACAAATTAACTAGTTAGTAACACTTGGGCCTCAGAAAAAATGAGGTATTCTTAAAATCATTAAGAACTTTTCCATATGTGTAGTTGGTAAAATAAAAACTGTGCTGCACCGCCAGCTGGATTTACCAATGCTAAAGCAAAATGCAACAAAGAAAGCTCATAGAATAATGAATTTTTGTCCGAGAAAAGGCTTGACCTTACTATATATCAGCTCAACTCAGTTAACTATATCTCAGTCCCAAATAAGGTTGGCTGCATGAATCCCTTTCCTCCCATCTATTCTATTTACGATCTAACTTACTAGAAGCCCTTGTGATGCAATGAAGAAGCCAGATATTAATATGAATAGGCAAGCACTTGAATTGCTCTCTGTACAAGTTAGTTGGATGTCATGGTATAATGATGGAGAACTGCCTTCTACTACTGAACAGGTTTTTATCTAGCAAACTTGTAGATAACATGTAATAAGCGACTGTTAATTCCAACTTACCCAAGATATCATAATTCTTACGTTTTCCCTCACAATTCTAGTTTGAAATATCAAAGCTACAATACCATTGCAAGACTTGCGACACGATTAAAATGGTAAAAAACACAATACAAGCCTTGTATGACTTTGGCCCAACACCCCCTTGTTGGCCTTGTAACACTAGGAAAATGGACCTAAATCACTTGGGCTAAAAGTTGAAGGGGCTTGGGCTTATAAATAAATGGGATTCTTCACGCAAGTGGAGGTGTAACAAACAAGCCTACTAGAAAAAGTGACATCCTAACTCCCAAGACTGCTACGCTAGAAGAGTAGTCACAATGCAAAAGGCCTAACAAACAAGAGACAAGATGGACAGATCTCAGTAGAAAAACTACAGAAGCAGAAGTTGCTGCACATAACATGTGATACTTGGCCAACCTGTTCAAAGAACCTTTTATGTTGACACCATCCCCCTACCTCCCCTCCCCCCACCTAAAAAAAAAAATACATACATAGAATTCTTCCATAGTACATGCATAGATTAAACAACTTTGTGATCATTTGTTTGCAGACAAGCTTCAGAAAAAGTAAACTAGCAAGATAAAAGATACCTCAAGTTTATATATCTGATGCTTATCATTCTGATCTTGTCGCTCAGACTTGCCTTCTGTTTGTTCATCATCCTCTTCCTGATTTTCCTTTTCAAGTATCACTTTGATGCTCTCGCCTGTCCTTGGGATGTATCCAAATGCCTCACATATAAAACCTGATACTGTCTCATATTGATGACCCTGTAAAACAGACAGAAAGAGAATGTTATTGAGAATGCAGATTTAAGAATTAATGGTCCCTTATGCAAGAGTAGTGCATTCCACACAACACTAACTGAATGTCTAAATCTCCTTGCACAATTAAAAGTTCTCAAGATGAAACGAAAGGTAACATGCTGGACAAGAAAATATGACCTAACAGAAGAATACCTAGAATATAAAAACAATTCCTTCAGCTATCATAAATGGCCATGGCATAGTAAATACTAAATATTTTAAAATAAACATAAAAACAGATATCGATTTGGATGCAACAAGAACATAGCAAGTATGCTACACTTTCCCACACTGCAAATATTGCAGGCTGTGGCCCTTATTCTTACAATTAATGCCCAAGCATTCTATTTTATCTTCAATTTCATAAACCAATCAATAACAACACATTGGCAGCAAATTAAGGTTGATGTGCTGAAAAAAGGGTTGATTGTTGTTGTATTCCAAATAAGATCATATATTCTTACACACAAGTGAGATAGTTTATAATCCCTGTTGGCAAATTCCCCTTTAAAATGATAAATAATCACTAGTTGAATTGAAAATGTATAAAATGCATTCAACTGATCATAAGCAGAGCGGATTTTCTTTTTCCAGATGATGGTTAGCATCTTATTAAGAATTCTGATTCATCTTGTTGTTTTGACTTTTGAGAATCAATAAAAGAAATATATGAAAAATACTAGAAAAATCCTAGATGAGGCGAATAAGAGAACATCAATTTGAGTAATATTTACCAATAGTTGGCAGAAAATAGATAGCCTAGGAAAGATTTTTGCACATTATTGACGGTACAATGAACCAATGAGTGGCAGGAAGAATATACATTTAAAATCATAGATCTACAGAAGCTGATGTGGTAATTTTCAGGAAATTGAGTGGGTTCTCCCACCCCATAGTTATTAAAATGTGTCAAGATGGTCCAGGATTCATTGTCAGTGCTCTACATGCCAGACAATTATCATCTGTTTTAGGTTCTTTGGCATTAGAATAAGAATGGGGCATTCATTCTCAAAACTGAAAATAGATAGCCTACCTCAGGCATTTTAATATTTAGGTCTTCAGAGAGTTGATCAATAGATGTATTAGCATCAACGTCATATATTCCCTCAGCTCGCATAACAATGTAGCCAGTTTTCTTCTGTATCTCCTCCTATAAGACAAGAAACAGTATTACTAAAAACTAATGTACTCATGCTGGTATAAACAAAGATAAAAAACCTGCTTCATCATTACAACCAGACAGCTTTTAATATAACCTCCATGGATACTTGATGCCTCTTGTTTCATCAACTAGAGTTTAATGACAGAAATCCACTGGAAGTCTACTAGGATTACCAACGTTGTAGTTCATATTAATTGTTACTAAGTCTCATCAAACACACAATCACTATTTTTCTCTTTTTTGGGCAATGCAAATCTTCAATAAAAATAGATAAATGTATATATACACACACATATAATGACAAAACCACAAGATATTCTTTAATAAGGTTTGTAGCTTGCAACATGTATCTGAAGATCAAGATTAGTAAAAACATGTTGTCTACTCAAAGCTGCAGCTTGCGTCTGATTTTCTTTCCTTATACAACTTGTTGACCAATAAATATAGAAGAGAACAATTTTTTACACAATATTTTATTTAACTACAAACAGGAGAAAAATGGAGCATTATACCTGTTCTACGACTGTATATGCCAACTAGTCAGCAAAGAGTAGACTAACATAGTTTACCAGTCCATATAGATGTCAAGTCTGGGCTAAAGAAAGAGTAGAGAACTGAGGCTTCACCTAATTAGAACCAGTAACATCCAAAAGAAAGGAAAAGACAGGATAACATATAACCTGAACTAACTCTAGCCATTCAGCCACTAAAAGGGTAAAATTATGATACCAGGGCAAGTTATTAGGACAATATTATGAAAGCTTTCAGTTATACCAAACTTCTCTGCTATCCCATTACGAAGTGGAGAGTAGTTGACATTGCAAATTTATATAACCATGAGAATATAATTGCATAGAGAGTAAACATGCAAAAATCACATGACATTATTGAAAATGCATAAAATTTTATTTTCAGCCTTACTTTTGAATCATTTTCATCAAAGATTTCACCAACAATCTCCTCAACGACATCTTCCAGGGTCACTATCTGCATTGTCCAAGGAAATCACAGAACAAACATTATGTAGCATGAACATTAAGTACATGATAAGTATAATAAGGTATTAAAATGTGCAAACTCATTTAAACCTCAACGAGCAGAAAATAATGTTTTAGAGTTCATTAGCGTTTTATTACAAGGAGACTCTAACCTCTCTTGTTTTCCATGTTTGATACTGACATCAATATTAAACTTACAACTCTTAAATTGCTGAACTGAACACAATGCACCAGCATCAGGTACAAAGACTCCACTAGATTAGTGATCAGCAATTGCCTATAGCGAATAGATTTGGTAACCTTTATGTGCCTTGTCTTTGAGTCCATTTGGCATTATAACATCATATTTTCAACTAACTAGGTTATGGCTTTTGGATTTCCAAAAACGTCATTGGCTTTTGGTATTACATAACCTTATAAACAATGAAGATTTCGTGTATGAATATTCTTGTTTATTCCATGTAGTTGCGTCATTTAGTTATATTGGTACCTAGGATGGAGAGCATATTTCTGTAACACTGCATTCATAATTAGTATTGTAAATTCCATTTTGAAATAATAATGCTCCAAAAACAAGCTTTTAAATCACCAAGTAAAAAACCCAGGAACTACTAAAACTAGGTTGAAACAGTAAACAGCACACTATATGTCAGGTATGAACTTCTCTACCATCAAACATTAAATGGTAAATATAGTTTTGAATTAAGAGGATTGGTTAATATTTGTACATACTCCAATAGTTCCACCGTATTCATTAAGAACAACAGCCATGTGAACCTTCCTGATGCGAAACTCTCTAAGAAGATTCCAGACTGACATTGAATCTGCAAGATCAATAGTTGTATTCACTAAAGCTTATGGCACAAAATTAAAAAAATAATTCACATAAAATTCAGAAAGAGCAAGAGAGAGAGAGAGAGAGAGCTTTCAGTGGCATTATAAAGAAGTATACTTCTTGAAGCACTTTAGCAAGAAAAAGGTCCACCTTTGACACTTTCCTAACACATTATTAAGCAGATAGGTGCTTTATTCCTTAACAATAAATGGAATTTATAAAATTTCAAAAGAAAACTCACATTATAGCACCATATAATCTCATAAAACTGTCTGAATGAACTGAAAAAAAATTTACACAGTAATAAAAATTAGCAATTTCAAGGCATGTCATATCATGTTAAATTAAATTTCATTTTCATTTTTTATAACATCAACAACATCTATTCCAGACCTCCACACAATCTTTTAGTAAGTGTGGCCATCAGATATCTGAACCAACATCAATGAGAAACAGAAAGCAATGAAAAACCTAAGAAACGAGGCAATGTTTCTAAGAAACAGGTACATTACTGCATTTCAAAAGATACATCAAGTCATTGACTTTTTAGTCACCAAGATATTGCTGAGACAAAGATGTCTTCCAGCCGCTGATCATCGGGCTACATGCGACAGACAGCACCTGAGCAACTACCCAAATGTTGTCCTAATTGAATGGGCAATCATCTAAAGCCCAAGACTAGTAAAAACTATAATAAGAAGACAATCTCATACAAGGCATAACACCCAAAATTATATATCAATCATAGATTACAGAACAAAAGGATTACCAGGCACAAAGTATGCAGGTTTGTGAGCCATGTCTCCTACAGTTGTACTTTCTAGTAGCTCACCCTTCAAAATCAAACATATTATTATTCTGCACACTATGACATCGTTGAGTACAATCAATAAATAAAGTCATAATGATTTCGAAGAGGAAGGTATAGGATTAGAAATTCTGACCTTCTGAGCATAATCTAGCAGATCCATTGCGTATGCAATACCCATAATATTGTCCACACGCTGCTCAAAAACAGGAACCCTATAAACATGTCCACAAATTCTTAGCACGTTGCTTAAAGAAACACGTAAGGCATGAATTATTACAGATTACTTTACCTAGAATATTGATGAGTCACCCACAACTCATGAAAATCAACAAGAGTTGCACTTGCATCAATTGCAACTACATCAACAAGAGGTGTCATTACCTCTCTGACATGTGTATCTTTGATCTCTAGCACATTCTCAATCATATCCTGTTTCAGATTGAATTGTTAGAGCACCTTAACCACAATATGTAGAAGAGGAACACACTTATAAACAGATTAAAGAGTTTCCTAGAAAGGCTTAAATGGAATGATATAGGCAAGGAAAGTCTAATCATGACTAAAAATTTTAGCAAAATGACAAGAACTGGTGGCAAAAGGTGAACAGTTCAATATCAAGAAACATCAATGCAATTGAGAAAGCCTCATGTCTGATATTATCTTTCAATGGAAGTTAGCTTGCTTCTGTTTATCTTGGGGGGTACCTTTACTAATTTCACTAGCAAAAATGTAAAGCATTTTTCAGTATTTCCACTATATCAAAAAAATTAATCATTTATACCAGTTATCAATATCAAGAAACATCAATGCAATTGAGAAAGCCTAGCTTGCTTCTGTTTATCTTGGGGGGTACCTTTACTAATTTCACTAGCAAAAATGTAAAGCATTTTTCAGTATTTCCACTATATCAAAAA
>CATKHJ010640636.1:0-32059 GCA_949750685.1 Vernicia montana
TGTCACCATCGCCTCTTTGTGGTCTCTCCAAAGCGTATAAACGATATTATTCAAGACAAATAGCGTAAGGTTGAAATAAAATATTTTATAACGTGTAAATGTTATTTGCTTTTATTTTTAAGTTATTTTTGAAATTTTCCCAATTAATTTTTCAAAATTAATAAGAATAGGATAATTAAGTTAAGTGATAAAATAAAGAGAATGAATCCTAAAAATCACTTGGAGAGTGCTAACATCGTATCTCATTCTATATATGTGAGAAACCTTACTATTGTTTTAGTATTTGCTAAAGTGTAATTAACGGTTTTTTGTTTGCCAATGTTAAGTGTTGTATAAACTGAAAATTAATAATTATAAGTGGCAAATCTAACTTCATAATTTTGGAAATAGTAAAGATTAATTATAAAAAAATTAAAATAAATTAAATTTAATATTCCAAAAAATTAAATAATTTATAAAATTATTATATGGATAGAGCAGAGATATTTATTTTTTCTGTTATTGAAACTTTAATATATTTATTATAACTAATTGCTTATAATAAAATATTATCATATTAAATTAAAAGATAAGATATTTACAATACTTATTATTTCAATGCTTATTATTATTATTATTATTATTATTATTATTATTATTATTATTATTATTAAATAGATAAGCAATATTTATTATATTTCTATTTTATACGGCATGCTAGATTTTTTTTAAAAAAATAAAATAAAATTTCATTAATTATCAGTAATTGAATATAAATTTCAATAGAAAAAAACCTGATATAAAATCAACTACCCTAACAATAGCAAACTAATTTGCATATCGCAAATATTCAACAAAACATTCAACTGTCATGTAGTTGATTTTGAAAAACAGTGACTGTAATAGTGGAACAATGTGACAAACCACTGTCTTTTTGGCGAACATTTGAAATACAATAATGCACAGACATACCACTAGACTCATAATTAAAAAACAACTTCCAACAAGAGATAACATAATAAAACTTCCAACAATAAAATACAAAATAACATTAAAAAATAAAAAACAATCTAATGCAAAATAATAAAATGAAAAATATCACCCTAGCAACAATAAGCACATACCCACCCACAAACATATAGTAAAAATAAAGATGAAGAGCAACAGTAGAAGTAAGGAGGCAGAAAACAATATTGAGCAGAAGGAGCATCGAGTGACGGTAGATGATGACGCGTATTAGAGGATGAATGAGTGAAACTAGTGGTGGATGTGGCAACAATAGTAGGGATAAGACTATCCATATCAAATCTAATATAAAATATTAGAACCACCGCCGATCAAAAGATAATATCTGCGGTAATTCAAGAAATAAAACTTAAATGAGAACTAGAGAGAAAAGAAGAAAGAGAGATGACTATAATTTTACAAACTGCTAATTTTAAATATAGACCGAAATGTATATAAAATAAATTTTAAAGACCGAATGTATATTTTGATACTCCTACTTTTGTTAAGAAGGTGTGGTGGCATCATGAATTTTTAAAATAATATATTTAACTCTTTTACTTTTCAAAATAGTATATTTACCTCCTCAACTTTTTAATTATATATATATTTAACACAAAAAATTTCAATCAATAGACCGCGTGAAATTATGTGCATCATAGCAAGCTAAATCACTAATAGATTCATTTAGAAATAAATATTATTAAAACGAAAATGAATAAAATTTAAAGTTAAATAGAGAGAGAGATATGGATAACTATTAAATTTGACTATTAAATTTTTTTTTTTGATGCGTAAGTACGTGTGTGTTTATACGTATTTAAATTTATAGATTTATGATTATTAAAGTGTTGAATATATACAAAATTATAAAGTGTAGGAATTGAATATGTTATTTTGAAAATTTAGGGTACTATAAGATTTTTTTATAAAATTTAGGGGTTAAATTATGTATTGGTTATGTTTTGTAATTAATTAATCCTAATAATGACATTAAAAAAAAATAGCTGCTAATTCGAACGGTTCACCAATCGTGTTCGGATTTTAGGCAGATTTAAAGCCGCTTTGTTTGTAAGATAGAACACGTGCGCCAAGAGACTTTATAAACCACGTGCGGGTTCAAAAGCTGTTGGCGCTGAACTTGATAAGTAGTTTGGTTACTACTTAAATTACTCAACTACCCTTCCTTTGCATCGTTTCTTTTTTACCTTTTTTTTCTTTTTCCTTTATGATTTCCTTACAAAAATTTGTGGTGATGTCTTCTTTTCTCTTATTTTGTTGTATCAAAAGAAAAAAAATCACTCAATATGATTTTTGTTTTATTTATGAGAGGGCTAAAAAAACAATATTGTGAATTATAAAATAAGAATAGTCCTTTCATTTAATAATTAATAGAAATTTTTAATAATATTGTGAATTATAAAATAAAAATAGTCATTTCATTTAATAATTCATATTAAATTAATATAAATTTTTGTCATAATATATTAATATTAGATGATATATTTATATATAAATTTTAAATCAATGAATCCTATTAGAGCTTTAAGAACAAAGAAAGAAATATAAAGAATTGTATATTTTATATATTTTTGTTATGTAAATTACAAGAGAAATGCAATGTATTTATAAGAATTAAATGACACTAATGGAGGCATAATTGAAGGATATTAGCTGGCTGCACATAGAGTTGGTGTAGGCTGCACATAGAGGAGATGAGGGAAGTCCACAATGGAGGTGCAATGGTATGTGAGATTAGGTGTGTATTTGACTATGTATACTATGTATTTACATTAACATCCCCCCTCAAACTGAAGATGGTGAAAGATTAGCCATATGAAATTTGCTAACAAGATCACGGAAGCGTTGAGGTGGATGAGTTTTGGTAAAAATATCAGCAGTTTGATCAATGGAGGATACTGATAATAACCTGACCGAATCCTGTAGTACATGATGACGTACAAAGTGACAATCATTATCAATGTGCTTGGTGCGTTCATGGAAAACATCATTATGAGCAATCTAAATAGTACTACAGTTGTCATAATATAATATAGTAGGGGATGTCTGCTTAATGCCCATATATTGAAGAAGCCGACGAAGCTAAATGAGTTCAGAAGTAGTATCAGCAAGTGCTCGATACTCAGTTTCAATACTAGACCTGGATACAATACTTTGCTTTTTACTGCTCCAGGATATTAAGGAGTGACTAAGAAAAAGCAATAGCCAGTAGTTGAACGACGATCAGTATGATCTCCAGTCCAATCAGCGTCAGTGTAGGCTTGCAAGTCTAAAGATGAAGATCGAGAAAAATGTAAGCCATAAAATAATGTTCCTTTTATGTATCGTAGTATTCGAAGTACTGCTGCAAAATGAGTGGTGCGAGGAGCTGACATGAACTGACTGACTACATGAACTGCATAAGCAATATCAGGGCGAGTGACTGTGAAATACACAAGACTGCCAACCAGTTGCCTATAGAAAGTGCCATCATTTAGAGGACTACCATATGTGGTAGAGAAGTGAGAATTTGCCTCAATTGGAGAGTTTGAAATTTTCTCATATGTGATTCCAGCACGAGAAATAAGATCTATAGCATATTTAGCTTGGGACAAATAATAACCAGTGGAATCGAATGAGACTTATAGACCAAGAAAATAATTGAACTGCTCCAGATTCTTCATTTCAAATTTGTTGCTCAATAACAATTTGAGATCGCTGATGCCCTGTAAATCACTGCCAGTTATTATCATATCATCAATATACAAAAGTAAAAGGATGCAACCCTTATTGGTGTTGCGAATGAACAAAGCATGATCATAGGAACTGGATTGGAAATCAATTTCCTCAATAGTTGAACTAAATTTAGCAAACCAAGCTTGAGGAGCTTGTTTTAATCCATAAAGTGTATTTCAAAGGCGACAAACTGTATTATGAGAATGGTCATAGCCAACAGGAGGTTGCATATAGACTTATTCATTTAGATCACCATTGAGAAGGCATTTTTGACGTCCATTTGAAATAATTGCCACTATTTGACATCAACAATGGATAGAAGACTGCGAACAGAAGTAATGCGAGTCACATAAGCAAATGTTTCTTCATAATCAATGCCATATTTTTTGGTAAATCCTTTAGCTACAAGTCTGGCTTTGTAGCGTTCAACTAAGCCATTTGCTCGAGTATTGATTTTGTAGACCCATTTGGATCCAATTATGGACTTCCCTTGTGGTAACTCTACCATATCCCAGGTATGAGTATATGCAAGAGTCTAAAGTTCTTCTGCCATAGCTTTCTGCCAAAGAGGGTTAATACTAGCTTCACGATAATTTTTAGGTTCATGGAGGGAAACAATAGTAGAATATCAGTGATAATTGTGAAGAGTAACAGGAGGCTGCCTTACACGAGTGCTGCGACGAGGGGAGGAAGGAACAGGTGGTGGATGAGATGATGAGGCAACAGATGTTGGATGGCAAGGATCCTGAGACAATGGAGAGTTCATAGGAGCAAGTGTAGAGGGGCCAACATTGTTTGAGTTAAGCTGTTATGCATAAGAATCGTCAGGAAAAATAATAGAAGGGTCTGTCATAAAAGAAGGAGAGAGATTCTGAACTTTAAAGGATGAAAGACTTGAAAATATTTTATGTTTCCAGAAGGTAGTATGAAGAGAAATATAAAGACGTTGAGAAAGTGGATCCCAACAACGATAACCTTTATGTTCAATTCCATATCCCAAGAAGCAACATAATCTAGCTCGTGATTCTAATTTAGTATGTTCATGGGACTGAAGAATAATAAAACATGCACTACAAAAAACACGAAGAGACTGATAATCAGGTGCATGACTATAGAGCTATTTATAAGGAGAAACGTTACCAATAGTGGAAGTGAGAATTCTGTTAATGGTGTATACGGCAGTGAGGGCAGCTTCTCCCCAAAAAGATTATGGACATGAGGAATAAATAAGAAGGGCTATAACAGTATCTAAAATATGTGTGTGTTTGCGTTTTGCTCTACCATTTTGTTGAGATGTTCCTAGATAAGATCTATGTACAATTGTTCCATTTTGAGGTAAAAATTCAGATAAAACAGAATCTTTGTATTCCATAGCATTATCAGTACGAAGAATTTTAATTTGACAAGAAAATTGAGTTTTTACCAAGGAAGCAAATTGAATATAAATTTGAGGTATTTCAGATCTGTTTTTCAAAAGATATATCCATGTATATCGTGAAAAATCATCAACAAAAATGAAAAAATAACAAGAACCACCCATAGTAGGATGGGGGGTTGGTCCCCAAACATCAGAGTGTATTAAAGCAAAAGGTGCATTAGAAGTAGTAGTGCTTGAGTTAAATGGCAAGGCATAATTTTTAGATAACTGACAAGGAACACAATCAAAATGTTCATTATTAACATCACCCAAATCACTAGTAGAAATTAAGGTTTTAAGCCTAGAACTAGAGACATGTCCCAAACGGGAATGCCAAATAGTAGAAGATAAAACTACAATAACATTATTAGACAGTAAACTAAGAGATTTAAACTCAAATAATCGGCCCACTTTATGCCATGTCCCAAGGATTTCCTTCATCCGTGGATCATGCACAGTACAACCATTACTAGAGAAATGTAATTCAAAACCAAGTTCACATAGTTGACCAACAGAAATAAGATTTAACGATAATTTAGGAACAAAGAATGTATTAGACAAAGACAAATTAGATGTGGAAATAGTGCTAACTTTAGGAACAGATAAAACAGAGTTGTCAGCAGTATGAACAATTGGTGGTAAAGTGGGTACAGTCATAAAGAAAAATAAGGACTAATTTGATGTCATGTGATTGCAACATGTAGAATCAAAAAACCAGGAAGAAGTTGTACTTGGGGTAACATAAAGGACAGATGAAGTAGACACACTAGAGGGAGTCTGTATTTGTTGGAGGATGGTATGAATGTCCTGTAAAGTGAATGTGGGAGAGATAGTAGCAGAAGTTTCCTCAACAGCAGCAGCAGCAGTGGTAGGAGAGCGGCCAGTTCCATAAGTACTTACAGAGGAGTTTGGTCTATAAGTATTTGAAGAGGGATGGTTGACAGTGCCTGATCCAAAAGATTGTCAATTTTGAGGTCGCTTATGACAATCTGTTATTTTATGTCCGGGTTTCTTGCAATAATTATAAAAGATATTGCGAGAATACCTCGTAGGAGTAACCAGAGCAGCAGTATTCTGAGATACCTATGTATATGATCCGGATGAAGTGGCAACAATGACATCTGATGATGGCAAAGATCGCTCCGTTCGAAGTGTATGGATACGAGTTTCCTTATAAAGCAATTCCCTAATTACAACATCTAATTTAGGTAATGGAGTGCGATATAGAAATGAAGCACTAACTGATTCAAATTATGGACGAACAGTCATAAGTAGATGCCAAATACGTTGACGGTCGCGAAAATTCAAAAATGACTTAGCAGAGGCAGGGTCAGACCATTGAGGATCACAAGTGGATAATTGATCCTAGATGGTTTGGAGTTCATAAACATAGCTATGAATGGTTTGACTTGGTTGTTGCTGAAGCCGATGAAGGCGACGATAAAATTGAAATTGATGCACATCATCAGAAATAAAATACTGTATTTTTAGAAAATCTCAAACCTCACAAGCAGTGTTAAAGTGACGAAATTTGTTTTTAATTCATGGAAGACAGGTGTTGCGGAACTATGTCAATATTTGATGATTTTTGCCATCTCACTGCTCTAATAGTTCAAAAAATTTTGTATCATCTTCACCAGTATTTTTTGTTAGCTGAGAATGTTGACCGGTTACATAACGCCACAAAAGACGGCATTTCAGAAAACTACACATTTCTTGTGACCATATATCATAATTTGTGCCATAAAAAATACTTGTAATTGGTTGAACCAGAGGTGAAGAAAGATGCTGAAAATTTTCAGAGGCCATTTGTGTAGCAAAATAGAGAAAAATAATGGAGAAAATATAGGACCAATTCAGAAAATCAAATACAGAAGCTGAATTTGGCACAACAGACCTCAAAAATAGATTCAGGAGGTCAAAAAACTTTAGGAACCCGTTTGATTTTGATTAGAACCGGTCTGGAAAAGCTTGAATTGATCGATCAAAATGATTTGAATCGGTTCGATTCAGAGCGTTGACTGGACTGCGAACCTGGTCGGATATGACGGGTCGGGCTGCGAAATGGAGCACGAACTAGGTTGGATAAAATCACGGGTCGGTATGAGAAACTGAGTATGGGATGACGGGTCAGAGTGGTCCCCAGAGTTGCTGACGTGGTGACATGTGGCACGATATGATTGGGACACGTGTTGATGACATGTCCTAGTTTGACTGGATCAGGTTGCTAAGCTGGCGATGGCGTGGTGTGGCGTGACGTGGCGATGATGTGTCTGACATGTGGCGCTGACGTGGTTGTCTTCAACCTCTAGAGGGCGCGTGAGCTTGAGCTGCAGACCTGTCGTCGGCGCGTGAGGGAGCGTTACCGGTCCAATGAAGCTCCGGTTTATCACAAAATGCTTATAATATAGAGGGCTTTCAGTTTATGTGGTCAAATTAATTTTTTTGACGTGTGCATGAAAAGGTTACAAAAGGGACAATGCTTTGAATATGAATTCTAAAAAAATTATAGAACAATAAAAAATGGTTGAGATTTTAATTCAAAATGGGCTCTGATACCATGTTAGAGCTTTAATAATAAATAAATGAATAGAAAGAATTGTATATTTCATATATCTTTATTATGTAAATTACAAGAGAAATGCAATGTGTTTATAGAAATTAAATGACACTAATAGAGGTATGATTGAAGGATGTTAGCTGGCTGCACATGGAGGAGATGATGAAAATCCACAATGGAGATGCAATGGTAGGTGAGATTAGGTGTGTATTTGATTATGTATTTACATTAACAAACCCAACCATTGGTTTAACAAATTTACACTTGGTAAAAAAGTTACCATTAAATTTAAAAATTGAAATAGTTGTTTTTGTACACATATCTCAAATCTAATTTAAAAAATGTTTTTAATTAACTCATTTTATTAATATAATTACTTGAATCACCCATTTAAGACCTATTAACATTGAAAAAAACAATTGAGATGTGGGATATAGATGTTTTCAAAAACAAATTACTTTGAGTTATTTGAATTTTTTGTTATATAAGAGAAAGTGAGATATATAAACTCTATTTATCATTAAAATTGAATTTTATTTTAAAAAAAATACTATTAAAAATTTAATTTGAAATTAATGTTATGTTGATTTAAGGTTATTATAAGTACACTATACACATATAAAAATAATTTTTAATAACACTTAATTAAAATTAACTCTTTAATATTTAATTAATAGTTTTAAAATCTTTAATGTAACATTTTTTTAGTAGTTAAAATAGAAAAATGCCAAATATCCTTTGAACATAATCACAAAATAATTCGCCATCTGTATGGGCATTATCGTCTTTCCAGCTTTCGATCCTTCCTCGTGTTCTCCGTTGCCAGAAGTACCCTGCAACGCGCTCGAATAAAACGACAAATAGTGGAATCTCTGTGTTTTTTTTTGCCAAGTGGAATCTCTGCGTTTTACTTTAAATATATACACTTTGATTCTTATTTATTTATTTATTTATTTTTAATATTTAATGAGATTCGAATCCTATCGTCTATTCTTAAAATAATTTTACTTTATCACTAAATTAAAACACTAATTTATTAAAATTAATAACAATTTTAATCTTCCAAATTTATTAACAATTCTATTCTCAAAAGAAAAATGTTAATAACTCAAATACTTAAGTCTTCAATTATAAAATTAATTTTTTTTTATCACGCTTGACATTTTTTAATATATTGCATTTTAATTTTTATAATTTTCAAGTCCATTTTAATTTAATCCCTAAATTGATAAATTCTAAAATACTTTAATTTCGTAAATTATTTATATTTTTCCACAGTTAATAATGTAAATATTAAAATTATTATTTTAATCTTTTCAAGAATAGGTTGGAGATTTCAAAATTTAACTTGTTTCGTATTTCAGTTTGCATTGTTAGAAACATATTTAAGAATGATTATTTTCACCAATCTTCAATTTTTTTTTATTATAAAATAAAATAGTATAATTTTTTACATTTACAGTGTAATTTTTTTTTGGGTAACTCCATTGTATTTATATATTAAAAAAAAAATAAAAAAAATTAAAGGTTTAAAAATGTGGCAATCCACCATCTACCCATGGGAGTAGGTGTACCAGATTTCCAATTGGTCCTATTCTTCCACACCTCAAAATTTCCTTACCAACCAACTTCATTTAGTTTATTTTATTTTATTTTGAAGGTGTAGAGCAGAGCAGAGTTGCTGTTTTCTTCTCTGTTGTTGCCAAATGCATAGTCACAGCACCACCAATACACAAAGATAAGAGAGTGAGAGAGGGAGAGAAAGGGGCCCATAAAACACGCATCCTCTCTCTTTTTCCCCTACCCATTTACTGATTCAGTTTCTTGTATTTGACTGTAAACTTGAGACTCCCTATCTAATAAATCTTCTGGGGGTAGAGGGTAATTCTTTGGTAATCTTCCGCCATGGATTTGGAATTCTTGCAAACATTTGATGTTCAGATTCTCGTGGGTGTAGCTGTGGCTGTTTTAGCCATTGGTATTAGTGTTGTTTTTCTCTTTTCCTCCAAAAAGCCTAAAGGTTTGACCTTTTACTCTATTGTGCTATTATTATCATTAATTGAATGTTTTTGATTTTTGGGTATTGATTGAACTTCTATCTTGTTTTATTTAAGAATTCAATTTTTCATATTGCTTTCTGATTTCTGTTTTTTTTTTTTTTTTTTTTTTTTCATGTTGTCGATATTATAATGTGTATTTTCTTTGAGAAAGATGTGTTCTTGTTGTTGATTATAAATATGCCCTGTGCAAGTTACAAGTTTTGGGACTCAAAAATAATTGGATGTGAACTCTCTTCCGTTTGTGTTTGTTTATTTGTGTTTTCTAAAACTTTGGCGTCTGGTTTTAGGCTGCTTAGATCCTGAGAATTTTAAGGATTTTAAACTTGTTAATCGCACTCAGCTGAGCCATAATGTTGCAAAGTTCACATTTGCACTTCCTACGCCTACTTCAGTTTTGGGCCTTCCAATTGGACAACATATAAGCTGCAGGTTCGTTGTGTTTTTTCTTTGGAAACAATAGGTTGATGGGAATGGGTTCTCGAATTCAAATAAAATGTTTGTGAATTTGATCTATGCACATGCATTAAATTTGTTTTCTGAATCCGCTGATCCTATGTATTGGCCAATCAAATGGTTGTTAATAATATTGATGGGTGTGGAAGTCTTTCCTAGTGATTGCCTTTTTCCTGTCATGGTTAAGTCTTTTCACTAGCTACTTTCTTGAGCAGGGGTAAGGATAGCCAAGGTGAAGAGGTTATTAAACCATATACCCCAACTACATTGGATTCAGATGTTGGACATTTTGAACTAGTTATTAAGGTATGCACCAGAGAATTTTCTGTTCATAGTCTTGATAGATATTTCAAACTCATTTGCTGCTTTGGATTTTTCTGTGTAGATGTATCCGCAAGGAAGGATGTCCCATCACTTCCGAGAGATGCATGTTGGTGATTATCTTTCTGTAAAAGGACCCAAGGTGTCTGCTTTTGTGCTTGTTTTTTTTTTTTGCATAAACATGCCATTCTATGTGAACAAAAAGGATAGTTGATACATTGATGATACTATTGTGAAATGTACACTTTTGTTATTATTATACCTGACTCATCGTCTACATGTTACAATTTCATCATGACTTTCATTGGGTATTAAATGAGATGTGGAAATAGTATATGTATGATTTTTCTATGGTAACTTTAAGTTTACCAGATTTTTTTTTTGGTAACTATAAGGCTTCAATTTAACCATTGCTCAAGAAAGTCTTTTCAGTGATTCTTGTGAAGCATTTGGTTCTAAATTGAGAAAGTAAATAGTTACTAGCATCATTTTTTGGCTTGACTATACACATGCTATATAACTGTTGTGAAAAGGTAATGCTTTCATTTGAATGCTGGTGTTAAATAGCTTATTTGTACCAGGGGCGTTTTAGGTATCAACCTGGCCAGGTTAGAGCATTTGGAATGCTTGCTGGAGGCTCAGGCATCACTCCAATGTTCCAAGTATGTAATTAGAAGTTATTTTTATTTTATCATTTCTGTGAAATCTTAACTTGCAATGATCTGGAACTATTTCCTTTTACATGGATATGATGATCATATGTTATGCTGTTTCTTGATGTTCCCACCCAGGTTGCCAGAGCAATATTAGAAAACCCAAACGACAAAACAAAGGTATACCTCATTTATGCCAATGTTACGAATGAGGACATTCTTTTAAAGGTAAGCTACACCTCTGTTTTCTTATGATGTAGCTTGTCAGTTAAATTTTTGAACTTGTGAAACAAAATGCATTAGTATTGACCACACACTCTTTTCACTATAGTTTTGACTCAGATTGTAGTGAAATCAAGTTCCATACAAGCACATTTTCTGCCTTAAAAAATTATACATACGTCCTCATGGATTTCAGAGTTGTTTACATACTTTTCAACCATTCAGACATTGGAAACATAAATGGTGTTACACTAACAAGAAAGTAATTGGGTGGCCTCCTTGGATAACAAATTGAAAGCTATGGCAGAACTTTAATACTCTAACTTCACTCATGCAACCACTTCACGGGATTTTGTAATTGCCTTTTTGCACCTAACTTATCTATTGCTTTATGGAAGAAAAATAAAAATTCCCATGGGAGCTTCTCCTTTAAATTGATTGCTTAATGTTCTTTTGTTTAAAGAAAGAAAAATCAGATTAGGAATCTTGGGCAGTCATTTTACCATTTGAGCTAAGACGAAAACTCTAATGTAAAAAAAGGCTTATCAATATGATTTGAGCCAAGACTTCGGTAATATAAATGAATCTGGTGAGAGAAAAAGTTCTCCAGAGTTACAGCTTTTCTTAAAAAAGGGGCCAGCTTATTGGGGAAAATTCTTTCTTAAAAAAATATTGGGGTAGTAGATATCTTTTAGTGGAACTAAAACTTTTCTAAGTTTCTTCTCAAAATTTTGGGTTGTAGTTTCAGTCAACACAACAATGTAATTATTCAGGACATATATCTCAACTGGTTTTGGATTAAGGGTTAGTTGAGTCAAGTTCTTGGCTAGTTACTTGGTTCAATTGACTGATCTCCTTGTCAGTACTCTTCCTTGTAAGTATTTTTATTATGTGATGGTAATCGTGCCATCACTTGCTATATTTTTAGACAACTGAGGATGCAAATGAATAAATTATTTATTTTCATTTATTTACAGCAAGAATTGGATGGCCTTGCTGCTAATTACCCTGACCGCTTCAAAGTCTACTACGTTTTGAATCAGGTTAGGTCCTTTTGCAACTGCTGCTGATACTTTTTTCCACTATTTATCTTACTTTCTCATTTCCTCCACCTGTTTTGGATAGTTTATTTGAGAAATTGATAATATCCTGGTGCTTTGTTTAGCTTAACTGCACTGCTTAAAATGTTAATTGAACCAGTTAAAAATATATGTTGAGGGTGTGTGTTGAATATTATAACAAAAATGGAAGGAATAACTAATTCTGTTTGATAATTTGCTAACTCATTGTCATGGTTGGATAAAGCTTGCAAATGCATTGGTGGCTACTGTGCAGCATATTTGGCAGGCCATGCTTCTATATTGATATTTTTCTCATGCATGTATAATATCCTTCTGATTGAATTATAAATGTTGAATTTATTTTGTAACCAATGGCCATTTGATTACTAAAACTGCCTTGCTTAACAATGTTTTTTTCTCAGCCTCCTGAAGTATGGGATGGTGGCGTTGGCTTTGTATCAAAGGAAATGATTGAAAATCACTGCCCTACTCCTGCATCTGATATCAAGGTATGCTTTTGATCTATTTGTCCTGTGCTTCTGAATATGCACTCAAAACTTAGAACGTGTCTGTAAATGTAAAGAATTAAAATGGACATCAAGCGAAGTAGATAGAGAGATGCTATGGCTTATGGGTGTACTAATAGTTGTCATTGCGTGATATGCAGATTCTGAGATGTGGACCACCACCTATGAACAAGGCCATGGCTGCTCACCTCGAAGCTCTTGGCTACACGTCTGATATGCAGTTCCAGTTCTGATCCTTCACAAGTTCTGGACCGTGTATTTATCACTTGCATGGACTCAATGAAAGACTTCACTGCTCTGTATTTTGGTTCCTTATCTCTGAATGAAATTATCTAGCATCAGAGCAACTGAAATGTAAACTGACTTGTAGTGCTTTTAATTCTTGAAAAAAAAATTCCATGAATTGCTTTGGCTAGCAATAATGCCTCTTGTTTAATATGTTTTGAGATTGAACGTTCTCTGAAATAATGTAACTGGCTGATCCTAGATTTGTGTGGTAAGAGTAGCATTACACATTTTGCCAATATAATGTTATATTATAATTCTAGAATCAGTTTGATACATAAAAATATCATTAATTGTTGTATTCAATTACATAATAAATATACATACTCCCTCCATTTTATATTAGATGATATTTTGAAGATATGCACAAATATTAATAAGCGAATTAATTTTCTTTAATTGGTAGAAAAAAATACTAAATTGTTCTCATTAAATATTCTTTTAAATTCTAAAAAACGTATTTAATGAAAATTAAAAATAGGTAAAAATGAAAAAAAAAATAAATACTCTATTGAAATTATAAACGTCATCTGATATAAAAAAAAGATAAAACTTTTAAAATTTCATCTAATATGAAATGGAGGGAGTAGATTAAAAAATCAAACATTTTTTAGATAAATTATTAAAATACCCCCTAAGATTTGTTGTATCATACACTTTTGTCCTTGTAACTTCAAAATCAACATTTTTTTTTTATACGACCTTGATACTTGGAAGACCATTGCTGCAATTTTACGTTCTTCTGGGACAACTTTCTAGAGGTTGTATCTACAAAGGCTATCAGGCTGGATTAATAGTTTAATCATAGGCTCTTTGTTTATTAGGCTGGATTTGACCTGTTGGAGGGGCGGCTTGTGATGTAATTAGTGAAAAAAATTACGGATTGTGCAAGTTATATTTATAAAAAATTAATATGTTTCAATCTTAAGTATGGATCTGACTCATGAACATGTCTGAGCTGAATTAATAATTTAATGGTAATATGACTATTTTAGTATGTACGAGGTTAGAGGTTAGGATTTTTTGTTATTAGATTAATATTTTTGTAATGGACTATTTGTCTCTTATTTATTACAAAAATATTAAGAATTCAGAAAAACCTGCAAGGAGTATATTTTTAAAAAGGCAAGTCATGTGGGAGGCAAACACTCCCAAGGTGGAAAAAAGATTAAGGTGGTTTTGGAATCTTACATATCCACGTGTTTACGCCACACCAGATAATCTGACCAGCCTCAGCATTTCTAGGGCTTGAACATTGCATGATCACTAATTGGCCAGAAAAAAACATTGCATGATCACTTTTAAAAGTTTATTTATTTAGTATATCATTTTATAATATTTATTTGTAAATCTACGTATTTTATATTTTGTATAAAAAAGTTCACTCAAAATTTTATCGCATTAATTTTATAAAAAAAAATTATTTGAAATCTCTCTATTAATGGAAATATTTTCTTTCATTTTTATTTTATTATATTATTTAATAAATACTTTTTTTTTTGAAATGTATAAACACAAATAAAAAAACATAAAAGAAAAACGTATATATCTCAATTTTTTTTCTATTTTATTGCATTATTTGATAAATACTTAATTATTATACGAATAAACAACTAATATAACAAATAATATAATTTTTTTAGAATAAAATATAATTTTATTTTTGAGATGCAATCAAATATAACTATTAAGCATTTACTATATCGTAGCTTCGCAATAAATTCGCCTACTAAGTAGTATTCCCTTCGTTTCATAATAATAGTCATTTTAAGAAGATGCACACATATTAAAAAAGTTATTAAATAATTTTAATTTTAATTAAAATTGACAAATATACTCTTATTTTTCTCTCACTAAATAAAATAAAGTATATGAGATATTAGAGTTGGGGATGAGAGTAAAGTTGAAAAAAAGCTAATAAATACTGCATTGAACTCCTAAAACGATAAAAAAATTTGAAATAATTTTTTTTTTCTAAAACGATTATTATTGTAAAATGATAGAAGTAATATGAACCTAGACTTTGGTTGGTCTCCCAAGCTCAAAGGCTAAAAAAAATAAGAGGGGCTATACAAATTTGGCCTATTGGAAAGTGGACCACATGCTCATGTTCTACTTCTCGCCAATTACGGGTGTGTTTGAAATTTATGTTATAAATTAAAAAAATAAGCCTAAAATTTTATTATTTTTTATAAATTATTTTCTCAAATTTACTTTTGAAAAAAAAATTAATTTATCATTTTTTTTTTTAAATAATTTTAAATTTTTTTTATTAAAAAATGCTTTTTTCAAACGTAACCCAAACGAGCTCTACAAATATTACACAAACCACACTAGATTATTTTTATTCTTTTTTTATGGACTATACAAATCATTTTCTTTTTCGAGTATAATAATTTTTTTTTTCAATTTAATAAAAATAATTAAAAAGATAAAAAGTTATTTCTGAATAAAAAAAAGAGTAATTAAATTTAATTAATATCAAATTTTATTTTAAAAAAGATTGCTTAGAATATTTTGGGAAAATATCTAATTTGGACCTAAAATTTTCTCAAATACTCAATTTAAGGCATAAATTAAATTTTCGATTAATTAACTCCCTAAACTTGTATTTTGGCTCAATTGAAGGCTTGTCCGTTAATTATATTTAACACTGTTAATTTAATTTGGTAAAGTGAAATTGTGGAACCCATTTTATATTTTTAAATAATAAAAATTATTAAAATAAAAAAATCATATTTTTAAATAATAAAAATATGAAAATTAATATATATATATATTTGAATAAAAAATATTAAAATTATAAAGTTAAAAAGTAAAAAAATAATATTGAACCCAAATATGGGTTTGATAAGAGTTTTGGGTTGCACTCGCCATCATCACCATCATCATTTAATTTATTTGTTTGTTCAAGAAGCTAAAATCCTTCTAAAGTTTGTATTGGGAAATTGAAAAATGTCTCAAAATGGAAAATTAATGCCTAATCTGGACCAACAAAGCACAAAGCTTCTTAATTTAGTTGTTCTTCAACGAATCAACCCTTTTATTGAGGAAATTCTCATTACTGGATGAAGTATTAGCTTTCGTAATGGACATACATAGCTGCAACGATGGTGATTTGATGGTGATGGAGAGGAAAGGAAAGTCGGGAGCTTGAGCTTTTGAAATCCAAATCACATATATGGGTTTATAAAAAAAGCGCACACACACACATACAAAAAAAAAAAAAAAATATATATATATATATATATATATATATATATATATATATATATATAATATTATTTGCTACACATAATTTCAATACACCCATTTGCCAATTTGAGCATTTGATTTAGAACTTTATTCACATAAAGCAATATTTGTTTGGGTCGAAATTTTTTTTACTTCTACTTCAATTTTTTTTTTCCATAACAGCAAACCAGTGGCCAAATATTGGCCTCGACGATTTGCAATTCAATGAAGCTCAGTAGGTCCGAAGTCGCAGAGGACCAACAATGAAGAGGCACCGATATAAGACTCACAGCGGTAACTGTAATCAATCTTTGTCTCCGGCTAGTTTTCTTTTTCAATTTGTTTCAGATCTCAGTTTCATTTTGAAACTCAGATATGTGTTCATCGTTTTTTTTTTTTTTTTTTAATTTTAAGTAAAGTATCATGTGATTTGATGTTCATTGTTTTTTTTTTTTTTTTAATTTTAAGTAAAGTACCATGTGATTTGACGTTTATTTTAAATAGAGGCTGAGATTTTTTCGTGACATTTTAGTACTTTATATTTGTCACTGTTAAATATTTTACTGTCAATTCACTAACGCCGTTTATTTTGCTAACGTGTCAAGTTTTTCATAATATATTTTTTTTAGGAAAAATACAGTAAACTACCTTGTGATTTATTTTCGTGATATTTTAGTATGTTGTGGATTTCACGAAAATATTTTTTTATTATAAAAAACTTGCTACGTTAGTAAAAATAAACGACATTAGTTGATTGACAGTAAAGTGTTTAACAGTAACAAACGCAAGGTACTAAAGTATCACAAAAAAAATCTCAGTCTCCATTTAAAATAAACGTCAAATCACATGGTACTTTACTGTATTTTTTTCTAATTTTTACTATTTAAAAATAAATTTTAATCATTTTTATTATTTAAAAATAAAATTTTTAATATCTTTTTATTATTTAAAAATATAAAGTGAACTCACCTTTGATTTAATGGATCCATATAATGTTTGTTAGGGTCACGTGTAACCATATGACTCACTTAAACTCTTATTTGAGTCAAAATGTAAAATTAGAGAGTTAATTGAACACAAATTTAATTTAAATGTCAAATTAAACATTTGAAAACATTTAGGCTCAAATGGGGTATTTCCCCGAAAATTTTGCAAAAAATTCAATTAGATTCCGCCAATTCAGATGAATTCAATTCAACATATTTGAAATTATTTGCCCATTTTCTTGTCGTGGAGCTACGTTCAATTACAAACAATTAACTAGCAAAAAATGATGGAGAAATTCTTAGGTAGACTCAGTCTACCACTTTATCGGTAGATTAAACCAATAATAATAAGACACATCAATTAATAATGTCATATATGAAATTTTTCATTGCATTATTAATTGATGTGTCTTATTCTTATTAGATTAACCTATAAATAAACTGATAGACTGAATTTACCTAAGAATTTCTCCAAAAAATGACTCTTTCTTTCATTTATTTGTATGAACACATTACAGGACAATATTTCAAAATTCTAATGGCTAGATTCTTCAATATAAAGGTATTGAACATATAGTTTTCTTTTGTATTTTCTAATAGGGTAGCGATATTGTTAGAGCTAAATTTATTAGGATTAAAATAATTAAATTTTTTATTTTTGTATTAACAATATTAACCTTTTTTTTGTTTTATTAAAGCTTATTTTTTTATAATTTTAAAACTTTCTCATTAACTACAATTAATTAATTTTTTTATTTATATATTAGTTTCTATGTATACTATATATGTATACACAGAAACTAATATAAAAATAACACTATTAACAAAAAAAAAAAGAAAAAAATAAAACTTTTAATTGCCTAAAGAAATATATATCATAAAAAATTTTAATTAATCAATAAGAAAAGAAATTTTGTTATTTATAACTTGTTTTGAGAATAATTCATAAATTCTTAAATCTAAAAAAAATAACAATCAAAATTTAGTTTACTTTTATATAAAATACTTAAGAAAAAACAAAAATAAGTAAGAAAAAAGATGTCCAAAGTTTTATAACATAAGAAAAAACGACTATAAAATGTTGATAATATAATTTTTTGCCACCCTAAGAAATTATTTAATATTATAATGTTATTTTCATTTATTTTTACAGGATATTTATTAATAACTTGTACTATTGCTTTGGGAAAAAAAAAATATTATACTAGCATTTTTTAAAATAATTTATAGATAAAAACAATCATACAACTCTTACAGTGCGTTTGGTATATAGGATTGCTTAATTAAGCCGTAGTATTAGTAAATAACACTATATTTGGTACATATGATTCATGTTGGACTTAATAATTATTAAGATTTAGCTAACCCATGAGATAGGTGTTATATAAAATCTAACCCTCATATCTTAGTAAGTCTTATATAGTGGAATTACTAATCTCATAATTTACGGCACTTTATTTCTTAAAATAACTTTACTTTTTATTCCATTTATTAATTTATCCTACCAAATATAGAATTCCAAATAAAGTTTAAAATAAATAATCTCATGGTTTAACTAAACTTATGATTTAAATTAATTTTAAAGATTATAAATCCGTGAACAAAACGGATTGTTATTGATAAAAAAAAAACAAAAATACCACAAAAATAATTTTTTATTGCCATTAAGTTTTTATAAGAATTTTTATTTCACTTTTAAAATAATATCATATAGAAATTAAATATATATAACATAGAAACTAATATTTTAAGAGAATAAGAAAATAATCAATAATAATAAGTAATGAGAAAGACATATACAATTATATGGTAATTAATTTATATAAAAGAAAATAAATTAATTATAATATATGAGAAATATTTGACATTATTAAAGAAAATTTTAATTAAAGTAAATAAAATGTTAATTTTGTCAATATAAAAATTTAAAGATTAAATTACTCTGCCCCTAACAAATCTAGCTCAACCAATATTGCTATCCTTTTTTTTTTTTTTTTTTGGTGAAACAAAAGAAAAAGAAACAAAACAGCCCAAACCAGGCCGAAAAAACAAAATCACTAACTTAGATTACATCCAACTAAATCACCAATATCGCTATCCTTTTTAATATTCAATAATCTAATCTCAATTAATTTATGAGTTGCAAAAAAAAAAAAGACATTAATTTAAAAAAAATACTTTAGATGTATTATTAATTAATGCATTATCAAAATAAAAACAGTACACATCATCAACATTTGATTCCAATAATAAAAATGAGATTCTTAAGAAGGATTAATTATTTAATGGATTTGGTATACCAATTCACTTCAAATATATATTTTTCCAACCATAAATAACCAAAACAAACAATTACAAATACAGAGAAAGGTAGAGAGGGAGAGAGAGAGAGAGAGAGAAGGCTAAAGAGCCCGCTTCCACAGATGGACCCTATTTCCACGCTAACTCCATTAGTGTTTTGCACTCAAGAAGGAGAAAAGTTTCGCATGGAAGATTTCTGAAACAGAAAGAGAGAGAAAGAAAGTGTTACAACAATGGCAATTTTGGTCTCTGCTTCATTGTTTTCTCTCTACGGTACGATTCCACTCACAACAATTTCATTTGGCTAAACGACGAACAAGAAATTTCCTTTCAATTTTCTCTGTCATTTATCTTTTCTGGGCGTTTAGCCTTTTTCTCTCTGGGGATGTTTTTCTTGGTGGGTTCTGTTTGGTTTGAGTTTTTGATTGAGTTCATTTTTCTCATTGGCCAATGTGGATAAAGAAAATGCGGTAAAACTAATGATAAAATTTATGGGTTTTGATTAATGGGATGTATTATCAAACTGAATGTCTCTGTAGAGGTAGTTTCGTTTATTGGAGTGCATATGAGAAATTTTAGCTATTTCTTCTTCTATCCGGTCTGAAGATTGATACTAATAGGATGTGTTTTTGGCATTTTAATCTGGATATGATTTTTGTTAGGAGATACTGCTGATTTATTTTTTGAATTAGTATAGCAATGGCTGAGAAGCATGCCTCATCCCTTGGAGTTATTTCTAGGAAATCTTTGTTGTGTTTGTTCACATCCATATTGACCTTGTTTATATTATCTTGGTTCTTTGTGTTGCGTTCCACAGGCCAGCCTAACTTTGTTCATCATAGTTTGTTAATCAATCCATTGCATTCCTTAGTTGACAATGATAGTTCTTTATCCTGGAATCAAAATAGTATTGAACCCTTATTTGGAAGTCGATCAACCCTTGCGGATGTTAGTGAAGGAGGAGAAAAACCCCAAGAGAAAGTTGATTTGAAAGGGGTGAAACTTAATACCCCTAATGAGAATAGCAAAGAACCTCTTAAGGTTTTCATGTATGATTTGCCATCAGAGTTTCATTTCGAACTCTTAGGCTGGAAAGCACAGGGGGATAGTGTTTGGCCTGATCTTAGAACGAAAATACCTGCGTATCCTGGCGGGTTGAATTTGCAACATAGTATAGAATATTGGCTTACATTGGATCTTCTTGCTTCAGAAATTCCTGGCATTCCTAGAGCTAGTAGTGCTATAAGAGTCCGAAATTCTAGTGAAGCTGATGTTATATTTGTACCATTCTTTTCTTCATTGAGTTATAATCGATATTCTAAGGTAAATCCACATCAAAAGAAGAGTAAGAACAAATTGTTGCAAGAGAAGCTGGTAAAGTTTGTGACATCACAAAGGGAATGGAAAAGGTCAGGTGGGCGAGACCACGTCATTTTGGCTCACCATCCAAATAGCATGTTAAATGCAAGGATGAAGCTATGGCCAGCAATGTTCATACTTGCAGACTTTGGGAGGTATCCTCCCAATATAGCCAATGTCGACAAAGACATAATTGCACCTTACAAACATGTAATCAGAAGCTACAACAGTGACTCATCTAACTTTGACAGCCGCCCAATTTTGCTGTACTTTCAAGGAGCCATATACAGGAAAGATGTACGTTCTCTTCCTCTTTAATATATGGAAATATTTAGTTGTTTTAGAATATAATTTCATTTTTACATGTTCCAAATTGTAAAATTAGGCAACTATTTGACAAATTTCCATTACATGTCTTTGATGTGCTTGATGTCATGTGCCTCACACTTTATCATGTGTAGAAGAATTGAGTTAAAAAGAGGGCTTAATTTAGTAGAATTCAGGTGTAAAGAAAGTAGATAGAGTGTATAATTAATGTCAATTAACATAAAACATCCATCTACTCTTAGATTGCACATAAGGTTACACAGGTGAAGAATGATTCTCCAAAAGCTTTGGGATTTTGGAAAAATTAATAGATCATCAGAACTTTGTCAAGGTTTATTTAGTGGTTGGCAAAGAAGGTATAGTGTTACATTGGGCATGCATGTAGACTGGGGTTTGCGGTCATGCAGAAAAAGCAGGACAAAGTAGTGTTTTGAGAGTTATTCAGGAGTATATTGTTAGTGAGGTTAAATACTAAATACTTATTATGTTCAGATTAAACAATGCTCTCCTCTCCCTTGATCTCAAACAAGGAATGGGGGGAGGGTGTATGTAAGAATGCAATACGTCATCCTTCCCTGAACAATTCTAGATCCTTAATTACTTGTGGGACTTTCCACTGAAATCTTGTTCCTGTTAAACAGAATATTATTAAGAAAAATTCATGTATAAGATGTTTTAGCAAACTATAAATTAGATATATCTTAGAGTCTTCTGATAGACCAAGGAAAATAAATTTAAGGGCTTTATTCTTTTTGCAATGTCAACCTAAATATTTGAATACACACACCTTTTATAAAATTGCCATTCAGCGAAAATTGACTGAATGTTGACCTTTCATTGCTGATCTCAAATTTCTTATTGCTGAAACTAGCTTGGACTCTTCTACTGTGTTTATTTGTAATTAAATAGCAATGCATAGGCAAATTGTGTGTTAGTGTTAAATATTCTGGATGGCCTCTTGAGGATGAGGTGTAGCTATAGCTTGCTGGAATTAGTTTAATGAAAATTTCACCATGATAATTCTCAATTGATCTTTGTAATGTGGTAATGTGATTGGATTAGTGAATGTTTTCCACTTTTCGTGTGAGGATTTGCTCTTTACATTCACTGGATTCTGGATGCGTCCTATCAAAGTGATTCAATACTCATCTTTTCCATCATTTGTTTAATATTCTTTGCCTCACTTTAGGTTGGTTGTACTTTGTTTATGCCTGATTCTTTACTTTTGGGTTTCTCATTATTAGGGTGGCTTTGCACGGCAAGAATTATTTTACCTTTTGAAAGATGAAAAAGATGTGCATTTTCAATTTGGGAGTGTTCAAAAGGATGGAATCAACAAAGCTTCCCACGGAATGCACTCCTCCAAATTTTGCCTCAATATTGCAGGTGACACTCCCTCATCAAACCGTCTCTTTGATGCCATTGCCAGCCACTGTGTTCCAGTCATTATAAGTGATGACATTGAGCTTCCTTTTGAGGATGTTCTCGACTACTCTGAGTTCTGCATATTTGTTCGTACATCAGATGCTATCAAAGAAAAGTTCCTCATAAATTTGATCAGGGGCATTGGGAAGTATGAATGGACCCGAATGTGGCAGAAATTGAAAGAGGTTGAACATCTCTTCGACTTCGAGTATCCTTCTAAGGAAGGTGATGCTGTTCAAATGATATGGCAGGCTGTGGCCAGAAAGGTCCCTGCCATTAGAATGAAGATACACAAGTCCATGAGATTCTCACGGTTCGTTGTTGGCAACAATAAATGGTCAAGTAAAATACAGACACCTGGTAATTTTTGGTGAGGAAGGGAAACTAACATTCTCTGTTTCTTGGCAATGACCTTGGAGCTTTTCATGAGACATAACATTAAGGTTTTGCTGCTTAGAAAGGTGAGAGTAGCAAGGCAATTCTCACTGGGTGAGAATTGCAATCTGTTCTCATTGCAGATTTTGGATGTTCTTGTAAAAAGAAAAACAGAAATTTTTTCAAAGAAAGTTCAGGCATTTGGCTGCTATTTATAGTAAATTATATTCAATTACTCGTATCATAAATCTATGTTTCTCTCTCAACTATTATATGAAATTATGAAGACGTTGTCTGCTCTAGCCGGCACATAGTCAGGCCTTTTGAAGAGGATAATACATTGAAGGGTTGATTTGGAGCTTCAAGTTGTTTGCTAAATGTACATATTCAAAATTATAATTAAAACGTTGAGAGATTATAAACAATTTGGAAATAGAATATGCAATTAGAAAGCCTATATTGGTCGATGCATATTCTTAGTTGGATTGGAGTTAAAAACTATAGTTTAATAGCAACTTAAATTATACTGTTGGCATTTGTGGTTTAATTTTTAAAAGTTATTGATTAAGAATAGTTGCTTAAATATTTCTAATTTAAATTGTATTTTCAAAAATAAATTGAGAATGCTCGGGGGGGCAAAGTAATACAGTTTTCTTCTTTATGTTATGAGTTAAATAAAATTGCAGTGATTTTTGCACTACTCTTTGATCTACTAATCAGAATTTATTTTTCAGAGTGACGTAAATGACGATTGTTAGTGCGTATTAATGTGGAGTTTTTGTTAAAGGAACCAAATTTGCAAAATACAAAGTAAGAGAGCTGAAAATTTTACAGATTTGGCAAAGATTTATTTAAATCATGAAAATACGAAAAGATGGCGGCGATTGGGTTTAATAGTGCAGTGCTCGCTATTCCTTTCATTTCAGAAACTTGAGATTTCTTCTTCTCTGTCTTTTTTTTTTTTTTTTTTTTTTAAATAATAATTATTATATCGAATACATTGTTCGATGCAAAGCTACAATGATCAATGTGCATCTCTCCAATCTATTTCCGATCAAATGTGAAATTGAAACTCTCTCGATGTATTCACTTGACCCTTTGGCCAAAAAAAAAAAAAAAATGTATTCACTTGACCTAGAAAATGCCGCTTCCATTTTTAAATTGTGAAAAATATTTGATTTATTCTTTATATGATGAATTTGAAGTCGATTTTACAAAATGAAGCTCAAAAAGCTGATCGGAAGCCCAAAATTAACGGGGAAGAAGATTAAAGCTGCAAGGAGCTTCGAATAATGAGAGAGAGAGAGGGCTAATGACGTGTCATCTTATGACCACGTGGTACACAGTTGTAATATGACTTGGCAACTTCATGTCCACGTGTCTGACAGCTGTCACAGATGATGATGATGTGTCTTCCAATGATTTGCAACTTTGTGTCCGCATGTCTGATAACTGTACTCGTGTGCTGACGTGGCAAGCATGGTGATTACATGGCAACAAATGATTGGCAAACTTGCATACATGTCTAACAGTTGGCATGGATGTTGAGGTGTATTCCTATGATGTGGCAATCTTGTGTCCACGTGTTTGACAGCTGCCAAAAAAAGTGTTGATATGACCAACATGGCGATTACGTGGTAACGTATGACGTGCCAAATTTTGTACATATGTTAGACAGCTATCAATAAGATTGACGTGGATGTCTAGTGATATGGCACATTGCAACCATGTCTCATAATGATTTGATGGCGTGGCCACATTGAATGAGCTGACATTCAATGATGTGCTAATTTGACTTCCACGTGTATACCAGCTGCCCTGTTGCATGGTGACATGGCATATTACTTCCATATGTCATAATGATTTGCTAATGTGGCAAAGTTTAGATGAGCTGCCATTCTCTTACGTGGCAAATTTCAGATGACGTTTCATTTTCGGTGTCCACGTGTCTGACAACTGGCAGTGGATGTTGTGCGTTTCTCATTTTGAATTTTTAGGGCTAATCATAAAATACAAAACTTTGGATAGGTTTATAATAAGTTAAAAAAAAAAAACTCGCATTATAAACCTCTGAAAAACCTCTCTTTTATCGATCCATGGCGCTAGCTTCTTCTTCTCTTCTCCTCCCTCTTTTCCCCTCCATTGTTTCGGCCCCTAACCAGCATCTTTTTGCTTCTTTCAACACCTCTAATTTTGCTTCCGTGAAGGGCTCCTCCTTTGCTTCAAAACAACACGCATCCATTGTCGTTTATGCTAAAGCCAAGGCTCCTTCACTTTACCAGACAACCACTGTAGATGAGGAGGAAGAACTTAACACCGTCAACATAGCAGAGGATGTCACCCAGGTCTATTTTAAACTCTCTATCTTTTTCTGGCCTCTGGTTTTTAATGAAATTACTGATTTTGCCATTAGCCTTTTACTTGTCTGTGCCAAATTGATAGTAATTTTTAACTATTATTATTATTATTAGTTTTTAATTCTCCGTGTGAAAAATGGAAAGTTTGAATATTTTAGTCTTTCAAAATTTTAAGAAAAATAAATTTTCTTTAGAAAGAAAAGAGAAAATTACTTACAACTACAAAGCGAAAAAGGGATTTTTTTTTTTTTAAAATTTTTGAAACTGATGTGCGTTTCTCATTTTGGAAAATTGCAGACACAGCAATTATGTTATAAAAACAGGTTCCTTTTTGTTATTTGATATTTGATATATATAAATATTGGATGACAACTTTCCAAAGTTTTTTCTTTTAATTTACTTTAGGCCTTCTTTGTGAGATTTTTTTTTTTTCTTTTTAAGAAAGGAAATGTCAATCTTTAATCCATGGGATAAAAAAAAGAATAGAAAAGAAATGATTGATAAATATTTGAAAGGATATTAGTTATTAAAAGTAAAATAATATTATTAAAAAATTATGAAGGGCAATCTCTTATTCTTTCAATTATTTTGAAGGGAAACAAAATACACTTGATATTCTTTTTTATCTAAATTATTTAAACTCTCAAACAATGGATAATTCTTATCTCATTCCATTTAAATTATTCAAATGTAAAAAAATAAAAAAAAATTTAAATTATTTGAGTACCAAAGTAAAAAATGAAATCTTATTCTTGGAATAGGATTTTATTCCTAATCCTATAGTGTACCAAACATGCCTTAGTGTTTGGCCGTAATTGTTGTATGTTATGAGTAGTTCAATGTTTTTCTTAAAATGCTTATGCTTCAAAACCTTTACTGATTTGAGCAGTTGTGGCAAATTGATATAGTTGATTGGGAGAACGCCAATGATATATCTCAACAAAGTTACACAAGGCTGTCTGGCTAATATTGCTGCAAAACTTGAATCCATGGAACCTTGCCGGAGTGTCAAGGATAGGTAATTTTCTCTTCTCTAGTGGACAAAATGACATTCTACATTCTGCCTTTTCCATTGGAGTCTTTAGGCCTTAAATTTTTAGTAAGCATGAACTTTTTAATGTGCCTATACATGTATGATCCATCACAATTCACATAATTGGGTTAACATATTGATGTAAAATTTGCGCCCAACCTTTTCATCAAGTTCGGCAGAATGTTGTTGATAGGCTCATGGTTTATGAAAAATGGATGAACTCGGTGCTTAAAATATTGGGCAAGTTTTCAATAGTTTTCTTGAGATGAGACTCATAAGAGAGGTGTTATAGTTTCCTGTTGTTATCTAATTGTCATTGGTTGTCATTCCAGAATTGGTTATAGTATGATATCTGAAGCTGAAGAAAGCGGAGAGATTTCTCCTGGGAAGGTTAGCTGTGTATCTTTTATTGAAAATGTATCTTCTGGCATGGTGAAATATATACTCGTGTGATTATATATAGCACATGTAGAATCTTATCTCTGTGCAGAGTATATTGGTTGAACCGACAAGTGGAAATACTGGACTCGGTATTGCTTTTGTTGCGGCAACTAAGGGATACAAACTTATCGTCACCATGCCTGCATCCATAGGTCTTGAAAGAAGGGTCCTTTTACGTGCATTCGGAGCAGAAATTGTTTTGACGAACCCAGAGAAAGGTTTGAAAGGTGCTGTTGATAAGGCTGAAGAAATTGTTCTCAGCACTCCAAATGCTTACTTGTTTCAACAGTTTGAGAATGTTGCTAATACAAAGGTTACAGTGATGCTTCTCACACAACTTTCAAATTTCTTGGTTGTAACTTAGTGTTTTCTTTTTTTTATAGGGACTTATTTTAAAATTTTCTTGCATAAATTACAGATCCACTTTGAAACCACAGGACCTGAAATATGGGAGGATACTCTAGGCAAAGTTGACATACTTGTTGCTGGAATGGGAACTGGTGGTACTATAACAGGCACTGGACGTTTCTTGAAAATGATGAACAAAAAAATTAAGGTGGGCATTGTTTTTTTTATGAGAAACTCTGATGCCTATCATTTCAATTTACTTACTTTTTGGAGGGGATTACCTGAAAGGACTTGAGGTGATGCTATTGGATTTTTTCTTTTATTAATCAGTGGGCATTTTAGTTATAATACATTTCGAAAGACAGATGCGGGTTTAGATTATCATATAAATTTTGATGACAGCCTTATGTTATAGGTCATTTAGATGTAAGTTATATATGCAATCTTTTAAGATGGGTGACACTACTTCGTTTTCTTTCTGTTATTTTTATAGTATTAATTGTGTGTTGTCTTTTGTGAGCTGATGCATTCTTTATTTTTATACCAGTTTAATTTCAGTTTAAAAAAAATGAAAATGCACATTATGCTGAGCCATCAGTTGCGATAACAAGCATGTTTACTTGCTACTTCATTAATCATATCCTTGTCTATCGATAAGTTTAGCTATCATTAAAATTATAGAATTTGGCATTTCTGCAAAAATATTTGGTTTTGCACTGTCAAAAATGAAATGATGTTGCACTTATCTGTTTTGTTGTCCATCTTTCTATATGACATCAAATTCAATGTCAAATTCTTGTTTATTTAGGTGGTTGGTGTGGAGCCTGCTGAAAGGAGTGTAATCTCAGGAGAAAACCCAGGTGGAAATCATTGTATTCATCTTTAGTTTGATTCAAATATTTTGTTGCTTTTTTCTGCTGGAAGAAATTGGTGTCTCTTCTCTGTTAATGCCTCAATATATCTTGGTGTAGGTTACATACCGAGCATCTTGGATGTCAAATTGCTTGATGAGGTTATCAAGGTGAGAGGGTGATATTGGTCTAATTTCCAATGCAACCTTTGTTTGGAACTTTGGATTTTATTAGCAACCTGAAAATATCACATTTGTTTGATTCTTTTGTTTGTCTGAAAAATCAAGGTCAGTTGCTGAAAATCTTACAGATTAGGGAATTATTGTGAGAGAACAATATGCAAGATGCGATGTAGAGGGAAATATTCGCTCTTGTCCTTTGTATAATGGAGTTATACATAAAGTAAACATAAATATGCATCTTTGGTATCCTAATCCTTTGTTGAATAAAATGAATATGGCTAAAGTGAAAGTGAACGCAATTGTTGAATGGTTCATCATTTCCAATTGTTTAATCTGCAAGTCTCCCCTGTTTTGCCATATTTTATAGTATTCTTCACAATATTGATGTACATATCTGGTGCCCAACTATTTTCCTGTAGCAGTTTCCACTGTATTTATCCAAAAGAATTTGTTGCTTTCTTGTTCATGTTAAAAAATGTCCTTTAGGTCTACAAAGACTTTTTTGGTCTTCCATGGGGTTTGTTTTTGAATTTGCTTTCTTTGGGATTCACTCAGAAGTCAGAGCACATTGCACCTGAACCAAACTATTACATGTTTGACTTGATTGGATTCAACTTCTTTGTTGGAAAAGATTCCTTAGATGTATCATTAGCTATTCAGTTAGATGAATTATTTGATCCAAATTTGTTGACACAAAATATAGATCACAAATGTTGAAGCTGTTGAAATGGCAAGGAGACTGGCATTGGAGGAAGGCTTGCTGGTAATATGCAAAAATCTTTAAGCATAAAGCTTTAGTCTTCCGTATTACTTCATCCATTACTTTTCAAGTTTTGTATCAGGCTGTATAATTATTTAGCATTTCTGGAATTTGCTTAGCTTGATGCTGACATGAAAATACTGTTCGACCTTATAAATTCATCTCCTTTTGCTATGTTGAAAAAAGAGTCATCCTTTTTAACCAATACTGGGTATCGCAATGTGACAGCATGAGCTTAAGAGCCCTCTTTTTTATAAATGATAAATAAATACAATCTGGTTGTTTTAATTTATTTACCCCCACGATTCCCAGGTTGGTATTTCATCAGGAGCTGCTGCAGCTGCTGCAATAAGTTTCGGGAAAAGGCCTGAGAATGCTGGAAAGCTCATAACTGTAAGTAAATTTAATTTAATTGAAAATTTTAGCAAACATTTAAATTATCAATATGCAGTTGTTTGTGGAACTTCAAGTTGTTGGCAACATGTTTGCTTCATCCTTTCTAATCTTAATTTTACACAAGTTCTTAGAAACTTCATGAACTGTACAAGAACGTTGGGTTTAAACCAGAACCAACACAAGAGGGATTGGTTTACCAGGTGCCTTAACCAAAAACCTCCTGGAAGGGATTTTGGAAGTAAAGCCATGTGAGGATCTGCTATTGCCTAACCAAACCCACCCTAAGTGATCAAGTTGGGTCTGCTCTTGATTTGAATTGAAACTTACTGCAGCTTTACCTGTAGGCATTGAGTTTATGGGTTTCGAAGTATGTTTTGAACCTATTTATCTTTTAGATATCCTAGCGATATGTACTTTCCATGAAGTGCCATATAGGCTTGTTAATTGTTCTAAGCTGGAATAAATTTGCAAGTAACAATATTGAAGCTCCTAGAAAAAGAAGGAAATACAATGAACTATATCAAAGTTCTTTGCTGGAAAAGTTATTATTATTATTTTTTTTCAGTTATAAAAGGATGTCCAAGTTCTCCATCCTTGGAAATTCCACTTAATCTGCCTACTCGTGCACATTTTCATTAAAAAATCCAGATCTATGCATTTTACATGTATTGTCATTTGCAATGTAAATATATGTAATAATATTATGAGGATGTTATTCTCAAGCTGATGCTATGTCTAACTTGTCTTCTAATGTTTTCAATGCCATAGGTTATATTTCCAAGCTTTGGTGAGAGGTATATACCTACTGTTCTTTTTCACTCTATATATGAAGAGGTTCAAAATTTGCAACCAAGCTAATCAAAATATATCGGAAAACTTGAGCAATTTTTGCTTCTTGAAATGTGGGCCATTTTGTAGCATCAATAGGTAAATCTTTTCAATGGTTTTTCTGAATCAGTTTTTTCCTGGTGAATGTTCCTGGATCACTCAACCTGAATGCCTCCCCCTTTCTGCAGGTGTAGTCTTCATAATAGGACACGGATTCTTGGTTTACATTTTTGAGAAATGCAGAGCAGCAGAATTTTCTGGTAGAGAAATAAGTCCAACAAGATTTTTGTTTTCTTTCATATTTTGGTTTCCATTTATCTCTCTACGAGTACGGCATCTTCTCCAACAAGAATTCGGATGTGCTGACCAAGATGTAGAGTACAATGCAATGTTTGCAGACAGATCTGAGTTAAATAGTGAATGTCAGGATTGAAGCTGTTGTAAAGATGTCAACTATGCATCAGATTCTGTCCCACTGGGGACATGTACGATAAAATTGGAACAATACATAGACTATGTATCAGAATCTGATATTCAATTCTTGAAGAATTGACTACATACATAAAATCATGTGGTATGATAGATCAACTGTTTTGTTGTGGAAGAAAATTTCAGGTATCAACTTCTTCCCTTTTATTTTATTTTATTTATGTTATTTTATGTTGTTGGTATATAGGATCATTCTTGTCAAAGATTAAATAATAATGTACCTTAGATGGTATAGTCTCATCTGCCACCCCATATCTATGACTGCTTAAATGAAAGGTCAATTGTGATTGTGATGGTAAAGCATAGCAAAATTTTGGTGGGGGCAAAGGCAACAGGAAAATAAGATGCACTGGATTTCATGGGACAAGATGTGTAAGCAGAAAGATAAGGGAGGCATGGGTTTTAGTTCAATCTAGCTCTATTGGCAAAGTAAAATCCATCATGGGGATGGAGAAGTATTTTAGCTTGCAGGTATTAGATGGCAAGTAGAAAATGGTCGTTCAATACATATATTCCGAGATGCATGGTTGCCTATCAAATATCCATTTAAACCGGTAGTCTATGATACCTCCCTTATTTCAATCATAGGGAGTGTAATTGGGTAGCCGATGCATTGGCTAAGAAAGCCCTACTAGATGATTTAATTTTGTAATTGTGATTGTGATGGACTGATAGGCCTTCTCAAGGACAATGGGCCACGTAGCTATTGAGATAAGCCTTTAATCAATAAGAAATTATTAGGTAGGACCTTCACTTAGTCATTTTCTTTCACAATCCATGAAAGAGAAGGGTTGTAGGACAGTTTCATATTTTAATAATTTATTATTTTAATTTTTTGGATAAATGATTTCATTATGCATCTTTGAATGCATTGCCTCTGCCATCTCTCTTTCTCCATTGGAGGGGAGGATATGCAAGAGCCAAGAGTACATTCAATGATGGAGCTAAGGCCGAAGGTGACAATGATATCTAAAATATAAAAATTTTTAGGTATAAAATTATACAAATTTAGTCACATATTGTATTTGATTACTTTTATTTTAGATGAAAATTTTATTTAAATATATAAAAGTTGATATATATATATA
>CATKHJ010640647.1:0-13074 GCA_949750685.1 Vernicia montana
AATTTATTTGGATATTCACTTCAGGTGAGGTGCCAATTAATGTTATTATCTTACATTATTATTGTATACACAAAGCACAATTGATAAATTAAATTTTAACAATATGACTTTATTTTACACTCTCAATTTCTGAAAATATCAGTTCAAAAGAAAAAAAAAATCTGAAAATATAAAATTAGCGGGGCACCGGATCGGGGGCGGGGATCCCCGACCCCATATGGGGCAGGGATGGGGACTTGCTTTTTTCCCCCGTCGGAGTCAGGGATGGAGGCTCATTTTCGGGGACGGGGATGGAGAGAGTGGGATCCGGCCCCGCCCCGCCCCGTTGCCACTCCTAAGAGACTATCATACCTTTAGTCTTTTCACAATTGTCTGAAGAAGTCAAGAACGAGTGAGACCTCTAAGAGTCTCTAGCACACCTAGCATTCATTTCAACCAAAAAAAAAAAAAAAGGGGCATCAACAATATTTTGGCATGCTTGATGGGATCCTTGTCATGTAATGCTGCCAAAAAAGAATAGTAAGAATAAAGAAGTTGTTGAAATTACTGTATCTCAGGATGCAGAAGAAGTGGCTACAACAGCAGCGCTTGGATACGTACCTCAGATGGTTGAGCAAATTGAAAAAACTCACATTCCTCTGCAGGCTAGTGATATTCCAGAAAGAATAACCCATGAGGCTCCAGCGCTTTTTGCTTCTTAAGGCATTGATGGACGCCTAGATTCCCTAGAAAATGACATGAGTTTTATGGAAAAGAACATGTATTTTATGGGAAAGATTATGGCAAACATCAAGACTCTGTTGGAGCAAGTAGTCTCTCGACAATCTCTTCCCTCTAGTAGGGCTGCTTCTAATCTGAACCAGCCCAAAAGACAAGTTTCTGAAGAATCCTTATATTTGGTGGAGTCTAATGACATGCTTCCAATGGAACGTCAACTTGCACTTCAACAAAGGAAGGAGACTCAAAGTTTGTCCAGAATTCCAACTAACACAGGCCGCCCTTATAATAGCTGGCCTACACAAACACAACCACAATAGTTCCAAGGGCATATAACCCCAAGGACTAATCCTGCAGTCTACAATGGAGATGAAGTAGTATATGCACAAGTCTCAGGCTCGAGGGGCAATCAAAGAGTGGGAACAGGAGTTCACATACCTGGGGCTGCTCACATCCCTCTAGTTCCTCTTATTCTTCCTTTAGCTCAGGTGAATTTGGAGGCTATTAGAAATGTTGTGCAAAAATTATATGGTCCAAGCTTGAGTCAAATTGGTAAGCCGGAATTCCATAAGCCATATCCCCCAGCTATAGATCGAGAGAATCCTTATTCAAAGGGATATCGTATTCCATACTTCACCTTGTTCTCTGGAGAAGATGGATAGTCAACATTAGAACATATTGCTAGGTTCACAATACAGTGTGGTGAGCTGGCAAATTATAAAAATTTTGATTTTTATAAACTAAAACTGTTTCCAAATTCTCTTACAGGCCAAACATTCATATGGTATTCAACACTACTTAGAAACTCGGTGTTCTCATGGCAAGAAATGGAGAGGAAATTTCATAACCAATTTTTTAGAGCTGAGCTTGAGATATCTGTGGTTGAACTATCTATAATGACTCAAAGAAGTGGGGAGTCTGTTGACCTATTTATAGCTCGCTTCAAGAAGCTGAGAAGTAGATGCAAAGTCTTCTTGCCAGAAACTGAGTTTGTGAAGATGGCACAAAGGGGGTTTGACATCGAGTTGAGGAAGAAATTCCAGGGAATGGAATTCAGGGACTTCTATGAGCTGGCTGCAAAAGTAGCAGAATATGAGGAGTTACTAAGGGAAGATAATAGAATGAAAAAGAAAGCTATGGGGACTTACTTTCAAGAGGTGGGTACCCAAGAGGTTACTGTTGTTGACCTGGCTAACTTAGGATCCCAAGTCTGTCCAATATTGATATGGCCACCACTACCACCAAAGACTAGGGATGCTTGGAAGGAGACTCAGACTTCCTCAATGCAATACACCTTTGATGTGAGCAAGGCTAAAGAGATCTTAGATTTCTTCCTTAAAGAGGATTTCATCACTCTACCTGTGGGTCACCGCATATTGTGAACTCTCAATTTTGCACCCTTAAGATGTTGCAACTTGACACCTGCTAAGTTTCGTGTGCTACGCAGAGCCGGTATGGCGATCCCGCTAGCCGGTTAGCGGGCATGGGTCAAGGGGGCAGCGCCCCCGAAAGGTAAACGATTTATTTCTCTCCAACACAGACCGATATCACTTTCCCGATCCCGATCAGACTTTCTGTACCAGACAGCCTTTTCCAAAAAATGACTCAATTTCCTCTAAACTGACTGCCAAAATGTTCGATAATTAATTTCGGATCCAACGACATTGATCGGTAATTTTTCAGACCTCAGAATACTCCAAAAACTGACCCAGAACCTTTGAAAACTGACTCGAAAAGCCCCAAGAGTCGAGTCGAAGCCCAGAGCCTCGAGGAGCCGCGCAGAGGCGTGCGGCTTCCGCGAGCCTCTGCGCGGAGCCGCACGGCCTCCATGCGGCTTCCGCGTGGAGGCCTAGCGAAGTGGCGCAGAGGCGTGCGGCTTCTGCGATCCTCTGCGCGGAGCCACTTGGCCTCCATGCGGCTTCCGCGCGGAGCCGCACAAAGGCGTGCGGCTTCTGCAGGCCTCTTCGCGGAGCCGCAGAGCCTCCATGCGGCTTCAGCACAGAGGCCTCGAGGAGCCGTGCAGGCCCCGCGCGGCTCCGCAGTCTGTCTTCGCGGCTCCGTCCCTTTTTGTGCATTTTCGAAAATGTCCCTCTTTTTTTTTGCTTTTTTGTACCATTTTGGTCTTTTTTCTACCCTCATTTTTCCTACAAAAACCCCCTTCCCTTCACTTCAAAACAGACCAAAAAAAAAATATTTTGTGAATCTTCCAATTAGTTTTCTCTCTCTCTCTCTCTCTAATTAGTTTTCTTACTCTCTCCATTTAATTAGTTAGTTAATTAAAAATTAATTTTAATTAACTAATTAATTTTTTTTTAAATCTTCACCAATTTTCAATTAATTAATTAATTAAAAATCAATTTTAATTAATTAATTAATCCTTTTTTAAAATTTTCATCCACTTTCCATTAGTTAATTAATTAAAAATTAATTTTAATTAATTAATTAATTAATCCTCTTTTTTTTTTAAATTTTCACTCAAGTGGTTAATTAATCCTTTTAATTAATCATTTTTAATTAATTAATCTTTTTAATTAATTAAAGTTTGAGTAATCAAATCAAATCTTCTCTTTTTCAAAATCATCTCATTTTTCGAAACGGAACTCCGCTCTGGTAAAATCACTCACCCTCCACCAATCAAAAAGAAAGTATAATATCTTATCCTCAATCCAACCAAATCAAACCAATCAAATCTGACCGATTTTTAAAACCTCCTTCCACCTCATAGTGGAACGAACTACGCAGATTTTGATTCCCATTCAATGGAGTACATAGGCAAATTTGGAATCTAAATTCAAGTTTCAAATCCAAATCCCAACCAATCCTTTCCCCTTTTATTTTTCAATGTAAATGTAAATTTATATTTTCCATGTAAATCTTTAATTAATACAATTAGTTAATTATTTTTGGAGTAAAGGAGCGATTTTGTAATTTTTTTAATACCCATAAGGGTTAGAGGAAATATTCTCCTTTAATTGTGGATGTTTAAATACTCGCACTTTAAATACTTGCTCTTTATTTTTCCATACTGTCTCATAAATATGTCATGTTCATGCATCGTCATTAATATCTATCATCCATGAAATCATTTTTCAAAAGTCAATTCAAATTTAAATGTCAAATCGAGATTATTCAAAATCAAAAATTTAGTCCCCGACCCTAAACTTGGTTCGAAGATTAGTGGTTTTATCCTTGGGTAAATTAATCAAAAGATTAATAAATTGGAGTCAAACTGGATTTTTCCTTAATTTTCTCATTTAAAATAAATTAGGGTGGCGACTCCTGAATTCTTTTCGAAAAATCAAAAATCAATTTTCTGAGACGATAGCCGCTTCCTATCGTGAGTACCAAAACCTGTTCCTTAACCTCCCTTAAAAATCGCTCTTCGTCTTTTCTTAAGGCAATTCATTTTTCCCACGAGCAAGGGGAGGAGCGTTCGGGCGAGGTCTCACACATACCTATAAAAGAAGAAGTCAAAGGAAAAGAGTACTATAAGTATCATGATTCATGAAATCATACAACTAATGCATGCTGGTCTTTTAAAAATGTCATTCAAGATAGAATCAACAAGGAAATACTCAAATTCCCTGAGAAAAAGAAAGAGATTATACTGATTGAAACATATAGTTTAATAAGATAACATCATCATCACTTTTGTTTCATTCTATTAATTTTAATTATATCAAAATATATTATATATTTCGGATCACATGTAAGCAGATTCGAAAATATTCGGTCCAAATAAAGAAAAACATGTCATACATCTCTAAATAAAAATTTAATTTTATTAAAAAAGAAAGATTGTCTAATAATATGGTAAGAAAAAGGAAAAACAAAATGTACAATGTGTATCTAACTATAACATTGACTAGATATATTAAGGTAAGAAGATGTACCTCAACTTAAATATAATTATAACACTTTTTTTTTTTTTTTTTTTTAATTTTCACCCTCCCAAAAACACAATTTAAAGATATAAATAAATAATAGTCATACTAGATAACAAGATAAAATTAGGGTGGCGTTTATTGTCATAACAACAATTGTTATTGCTAGTGTAAGAATATTTTTAAAATTTATAATTTCTAAAATTTTACTCTCTAAGGTGGTATTTGGTAAAATTGAAAATTAAGCGCTAAAAAATTTAGTACTGAATTTTAAGCGCTGAATATAATAAATACTGAAATTTTTAAGTGTTGAATATAATCAATCTGTTTGATAACTGTTATTACTGAAAATTATTAAATTTTTTTATTTGACATAATTAATCATGTGATATTGATATTTAATTTTTAATTAATAAACATAATTTTGAAATTAAAAAAAATGAAAATCATAAATAAAAAAATTTAGAAATAACAATCATATTAGGATAATATTTCTCGTAAATTTGTAAAAAATAAACATTATTAAACTTTAATTGAGTATTTAAGAATATGCTAAGAGTAATAAAAGTCACTTGAATAAAAAAATTGTAAAAATTTAATAGCTGAGCATGTTCAGTAAAAATTTTAAGTCAAATATTTTAACTTACCATTTTAAGTGGTTTTTGACTTAATTGAAAATTTTAAGTTGGGACAATTTTATGTTATCAAATTATTTTAAAATTAATAAGTCCTGAAAATATTAAATTAAGTAATCAATTGAGTTATCAAATTAAAGTCAATTTATTAATTTTTTTTTTAGAAAAACAAATTCATAATCTCCATAAAGATTTTTCATTTTTTATGTATGGAATCCTCTTTAATTTCCATTAATATTTCCTTTAGAATTTGTACAAACAAGGAAAATGTTTGATAGCTAATATGAAATTTCCAAACCATATTCATCCAATTATAGTTATGACTTTGCTAATGAATCTCCTTATGTAGCTAAGGTAATAATCTCTATTTCTATATGTGTTTAAATTATCTTAATTTTTTATTGTTCAAGCACTAGAAATAATGGTTAAGCAAAGTTTAAAGCCCAATTTGAAAGAAAAATAATCAAAGAATAATATAAATCAAGGAGCAAATGCATAATGCAAAACCAACTGGATCTTATTTGGAAAAAAAAAAGAATTTATGAATTTCTTTTTTTATTTTAATTGTAAGAACTCAAACTAAAAACCATTTGAGATAAAATTATATATATATAATTAATATTAATAATTTTTTTTAATTAGCAAGAATTTTTTAAAATGTAACTAGCAAGATTTTTTTTAAGGAAACTAGCAAGAATTTAGGAGTAAGAAAAAAGAAAGAATATAAAATAAGAAAAAAAAATTAACTAAAACAAATAAAAGGGTAATTTTGGCAATTATAAATTTTAAAAATATTTTTCCTCTTTCAATAACAATTATTGCTCTGATAATAATAATTATTGCTCTAATAATAATGTAATATCACCCTAAATTTAAATGAAAATAATAATATAAATAGATGGACAAAAGAAAAAGAAAATTTTAAAATTAATTAACACTTATAATAATAATGATTGTTTAAATCCAAAAACTTTTAAATCATCAATTAGAATGACTACACTCAAAATTTATCAACTTTTATCCCTGCTATAGGAACACTCATTAGAAAATCCTTTTCCTTTTTTTTTTTTTAAGGAAAGAAATTCTATTATTGTTATTATTATTATTATTATTATTATTAGGGATGAGTACGTAATTAGAAATATTAAACTGAATTAAAATATTAAATTATTTTAATATTGTATTATGAAAAAATTATGATTTGAAGTGAAAATTGTACCGAAATTTTTAATTTATTATGAAACTAATTTTTAGCTTAATATTAAGTAATAATAATAATTAATTATAGTGAGGCTACAACTACGTAGCTTTGACATGGCAGCATAGTGGTGATAAAGCTATCTTCCACCAGTTGACTTTTGCCAATAATCAACCAATCAAATGCTAATATGTTAGGCTTATTTCCAAATGGAACATGCCCATATGGTTTACACTTAGACATGTTAAAATCGCGGGTCGGCCTGGATTTGGTTGTGATTGACTTCTCAAGCTTAAGTTAGAGTTCGAGTCAGTTCATACAAGCTTAATATTTTTATCAAGTCTGATCTGCATAAAAAAAAAATTTATAATTTTTTAATGTAAATTTTTTGGATGATCCTTAAAAAAATGATATTTCTAAATCCGTCTAAAAAATAATTAGATTTTTTGAGATTTGAGTTCGGGCAAGCCCAAAAAAAAAAAAATCTATGTCCAAGATCAAATTTTTTGAGCAGACCGGATGGATACCCAAGTTTATAAACAGACCGAAAACTTTTATTTGAAGGTAAACTGATTAAGTGAGCATTTGATTTAATTATCTGCTAAAAAGTTAGCTGATAATTTTTTATTTATCTATAAAAACACTCATTTTGTTCTAAAATATATATGGTTTAAGATTCATGTACACATAATAAGAAAATTATTAAATTTTCATAATTCTAAGGTAAAAAAAATTAAAATATATTTTTTTTATTTTAATGTGGAGAAAAAATAATTAATATAAATATTTAGTAGAAAAATAAAGAGAGGGTAAAATTGAAAAAAATAATAAATACTTTTTTGAAATCCTAAAATATGGATATTTTAGAACAAATATAATTTTTTAAATAAAATTTTAGAAAAAAAACAAAAAGCAAAGTTTTAGATAATGGGCCTTGAACATAAAATTTTGGGTATTTTTTCCCCAAATCTTACGAGCCTGTCCAAACTGTATAATGGGATAACATTGTCCAAATCTCATATTATTTAATTAGATAAACAAAATAATAATTTATATACAAATTATTATTATTTTTTTTATAAAGATTATTTACAAATCCACACTTTCAGTTGTTTGGGTATGCACATAATAATCATTTCAAATTTTATATCATTAATTATATATAATTATATAATCCTAGAAAAAATGAAAAGTTTTAATTTTTTTTATTTATTTATAGGAGGGCCCAATGGTCTGTAGGTTAGTCAATAGAGAGTAATCATTCTCTTACACTCGCCATAAAAGCAAAATCTCATTTAGTGCTGAGAAGGGGATTTGATCTAAAATCTCTCACTTTCAAAAATAATATTCTTGTCACTTGAGAAATTAAAAATTTTAATTTATTGTTTGAGAAATGAAAATTTCATGAAAAACGTTATAGTTGTTATTTGTTTATTTGAAATTTCTTTTTTTCTTTATATGATTTGAAATATGTTTTGTTTTTTGCAAATTAAATAAAAATAGTAAAATTAAGAAAATTAAGAAAAAAAAGTGCATTTTTTTAAATTAAAATTTTAAAAAAAATCTCTAACACATTAAAAAGAAAAATCCACTAAATCCTATGACATTGTGGAAAAACAAAATCCTAATATTTTCGTTCACATTTTTAAATTTTCGATTATTGATCTTCATCATAGATAAAATGTTATTTTTAATCTCATTTACCATCATCCTTAGTCAACTCAATACTCATGAACTTTCAAGAATCTCAATACTTTTTTTAATGGCGAATAAGAGAAACGTACGTGATTTTTGTTCAAAAAAAACATATGTGGTATATATATATATGTCAGTAATTTTAGATCAATCCTCACTTCAATTTGAAACAAATTAATAAGTTCATATTATAAATTATCAAATTTTAAAAAATATGATAATGCGCTTCATCATTACAATAGGCTTAAGGTGGTGTACCAGTACTGTTGACAGCTCTACAACGAGATGAGAAAGCTCATGTGGCATGTGGCATAGGAGCACATAAGGAATCCAAGGCATCATTATAGTTAGCACTGATCACAATTCCGTTGAAATTAATATTAGACTAAAAATTAGTATTATACTAAATAAAAATTTTCGGTACAATTTGATACGATTCTTATTTTAAATCTCAAATTTCTTTCAATACACTAAAACAGTTTGGTATTTCTACAGTACAATACTAAAACAGTTTGATATTTCAATTTAATTATGTATTATTGAGTACTGTACTCAGCCCTAGACTTAAGGTTTGAAAATTAATTAATTATATATATATATATATATATATATATATATGTTAAAATTCAGTTCAGTATCGGTATTTTTGGGTCGGTTTAATATGGTCCAATTCAATACAGTTCTCGATTCAAATATAAGTTAAAAATCAGTATCGTACCAAATTAAAATTTTCAATACTATTCGGTACAATTCTCGCCCTAAGTCCTAATTTTTCGATTTAATCTGATATTTTCGAGTACCGTACTCAGTCTTGCTAATTGTAGCTTTAGTAAAAAGAAAAGCGAAAATTCAAGTATTTGTTTATTAAATAAAGCCTAAATATATATTTACATATTTCCCCCCGGAATTTATTCCCATCCTATGAATTTATCAAATTAAAAAAAATGATTTATTTGAACTTTTAAAAACATAAATCAGTTAAATCAACATTGCTTAATTTGGTCTTTTTTTTTTTTTTTTTTTTTTTTTTTTTCATGTATTTGATAGAAACCAACTAATGTTAATGGTCAGTCCATCCTAATAAAATGAAGCATGTTTTTTTTTTTTATCTACGGCCAAGCTACAAGGAGTTTACTATTTAGTGCGGTTTGGAAGCCAATTTCTGACACATAATATTTGGTTAAAACAAAAAAAATAAAAGTTAATAATTATATTTTCAACCGTTAGCTTATGAAACTATAATTAAAAGTTAATTTTTGAATTAAAAATTAAAAATTTTAATTTTTAAATTCAAAAGCTAATTTTTGTTAAAAAAAAATGCCATTGAAATTTAAAATAATTAAAAAATACTTAATTCCAAATAAAAATATATACACATTATTATTTTAATTTTTAAATATTTTAATATTTATATGCATTCACATAATTGAATATAAATTAATTAAAATGTGTAGTTATTTTTATTAATATATTTTATATATAATGTTAAATTATTATTGATATATAATTAAAATTCATCATAATATATAAAATAATGTACTTATTCGTCATTTTACAATCTAACTCTAATTTTATATACACTAAATTACTAAACACTTTATAATTATTTGCAACTGCTAATTGTGAACTGCTAACCGTTGGTCACGGACCACTAGCTGCTCACATTTGGCCATTGGCAGCTAATCATCACTATTAAACCAAATATACCCCGAATGATCTTGTTTAAAATGTACTAATGAAAAATCTATCATAATTTCCTTTAACTAAAAGAAAATTATTTATCATCTAAAAAGGAAGAAAGGAAAAGTATTTATCAAAGAAAAAGAAAACATGTTAATTTCTTACAAAAATTTATGATGATAATATTTGTAGATAAATAGAAGTATTTTATAAAACATGGTGGTGAGGGTGAACTACCATATGAGGTACTGATTTCAATTATTTCTTGCATGACAGTAAAGGAAGCAGCAAAAACCAGTGTTCTTTCTCATAGATGGAGAGAAAGCTTTGGACTTTCATACCCAATTTAGATTTTGATGATTCAGATATATTATGCAATTATCCATCCGAAAATGCATATCACCCAATTACAAGTGATAGATTATAAACATTGGGTTTCATTTGAAAGGTTCAGAATTGTAAATTGGGTGAAAGAAGCACTCAATTTATATCAAGGTTCTGCAGTGGATGAATTCAAAATCCGGTTTGATTTGGATAATGCTTATTATTTGTTTGAGATTGATATAAATGGGTTTACTTTGCCCTAAAAAAGAAAGTTAAAAGGCTTGATTTGAATTTTTTTCAGATTATTTAGGCCTAAGCAATGGGTTATTTCGAGCTTATGATTTTCTTTTAACTTGTGATTTAACAAAACGGTTGAACAGATGGACAACTGATTTCCCTATAATTTGGTAATTTTGAATTTAGTTGTTTAATGATAGTGTAAGAGACTCTGCCTAACAAGCCTTGTTTGATAATTACATGGTTTAATTTAATCATGAAATTTTGACCACATACATCTTTACATCATTTGCTAGTCTGCACCATAGTTTTCACAATTTACTGTCAACACCAATTAATATATCTTATGACCAGATGGGATCCATAGCATAATGTATTTTATTCTCATCTAATTAGGGGCTTTTATAATGGTTGATGGTATAATTTTGTATCTTTTATACAAAGTGGTACTCCAAAAATCTAATCAATATGTGTTCTAGCCTGAAAATTTTTGAGCTATTATGTGTTACCCTTTTATTGGTATATTTTCTTGAAAATTAATTATGGACTTGTTATTCAAAATGGGTCGAGGTGCATAACTACTTTTTAACTGATTTAAGAATGTAAATTCCTATAACAGGAGCGTCACTAGACCAACGAGAAAATAATATGCGGGTGTAAAAAGAATTTTAGTGTCTTTTTACTGAATAAAGGAATAAGATGGCTAATTTTGTGGTCAGGGGCAGAACCAAAAGTTCAAAAGAGGGAGGTAAAAAAAAAAAAAAATTAAGTTGAAAGGGACTCAAATGAAAAATCAGATAATAAAGGAATTATAAGAGATAAAATTATTATGACAAAATACAGTTAATTATGGAAAAATTATATATTGAAAAACTAATGATGTGATTAATTACCTTTTAATCACAATCAATCAACTAGCATGTCTTCTCAAAAACTAATTAAAAATTCCAATGAGTAGCTAATAAAAAAAAAGAAGTAAATCTCGTTGGGGCCAATTAGGGTATTTCCAGGTTGACACTGAAACTCAAAAACTATAACTGAAACAAAAACAAATTTAACAGATTGGTGCATGCATGCATAATTCTCTCTCTCTCTCGCCAAAGATTTTCTTGCATCTTTTGTTTTCAGAGGTGCCATTTTCGTGTTCTTCTTTCTCTAGAATAAAGAATTAGGAACTATATTGTCATGACTCATGGGTGATTATCCAGTTTGAAGGTATTCTGACTTGGAGTTTTGTTTTAGTTTTGAATACAAAACTATAATTTCCGAGGCGTATGGTCAAGATGACATAAGTTCTTTTCTACTGTAAGTTTTATCTTTTTTTTCTTTGCTTTCTTTTTATATTACATGGGGTTTTTCTTTGTTTTTCGGTAGAGCAAGTATAATTTTTGACACACTCTTTGAAAAATTTTAGGGTTTATGGTCTTAGATTTGGTATATATATAAAGTATCTTTGGTTTCTCTCAACACTTAATTAGTTTTCCTTTGGTTATAGTTTGGAAGGCCAATGGGTGTTGGAGAAGAAGCTGCAAATGATGCGCTAATTCCATACTTAGCTTTATTGATTTTTTACAGGCTCAAGGCAGTTGAGTATTGTAGATAAATAAATCTTTGTTTCTTACTAGAGTTGATAATATATATTTCAACTAAAATTTATTAATTAAAAATTCCAATGACTAGCTAATAAAAGAAAAAAGAAGTAAATCTCGTTGGGGGCAATTAGGGTATTTCCTGGTTGACACTGAAATTCAAAGACTATAATTGAAAAAAAAAAATAACGGATTGGTGCATGCATGCATAATTCTCTCTTGAATCTTTTATTTTCAGAGACGCCATTTTTATTTTCTTCTCTCTCTAGAATATATAATTAGGAACTACATTGTCATGATTCAAGGGTGATTATTCAGTTTGAAGGTATTCTGACTTGGAGTTTTGTTTTACTTTTGAATAAAAAACTATAATTTATGAGGCATATTGTCACACCCCACATTGGGCGGTGTAACAATCCTAGGGCATGGGTAGGCATAAGGCCACCAACCACCCGTAGAACCCATAACATGACTTCCACATACGGCATCATTGCAGCTAAACATATAACTTATACCCAAGATCTCAACCTGAACATACATATCCATACATACATATGCATTCTCATATCAACACATTATCTTACTCATATCATCTTATATCACATAATTAATACATATAATTAACCATTCTATAATGCTAATAAGGCTAAAATAATATCTCTCCCTTACACATACACGGAGCATCTAGAATGTACTTCAATACAAAATAATTAAGGAGAAATTACATTAATCCACTTGATTTTTTAGAAGGAAGAATGTATGAAGAACCGAATTGATGAACTTCTATTCTCCTGGAAAAATGGAATCACTAATGAGATAAAGCAGTGAGTAGATAATATATCATTATACCTTTCAACTTGGGTTATCATATCATAAGAATAATTCAAGGCCAGGTTTCATAATACATAAACATATGGAATCATATAATGAATGGATATCAATTTGGTTTGATGGCCATAGATACATAATTATTTAAAAATCAAGCAGAGGCTTCCTTACAAGCATGCTCCATATAATTAAGCAAAACCTCCTTATAGGTATGTTTTGAGTCAAATGAGTAGAGGCTTCCTTACAAGCATACTCTAAACAGTGGTCCCCTTACGGACATGCTACAT
>CATKHJ010640662.1:0-21994 GCA_949750685.1 Vernicia montana
TGATTTATGAATAATATTACAGTTAATTTATGTAATAAATATATTATATTTTTTAAATTATAAATATTATACAGGTTAAATGGGTTGTGTCAGGTTCATGACCCATATATGACCCAATTAAATAAACGGGTTACACGTGTCGTATTCGTGTAACCCGTTTAATTTTCGTGTCGTGTTAGGGTGACACGATTAATAAATGAGTCGTATTCGTGTTCACCCTAATCGTGTCACCTGAGTATATCAACCCGACACGAACCCGACTCACCAACACGTTTTGAGACCCCTATTTGCCAGAGTAATAACTATCTTTAATTTTTTTTTTTACTACTAAGTGAAATTATATTAATTATGTTCACCTCCAATTATTAAATGATTTTTTTTTTTTAGGAAAGAGATCCAAAATTTGGATCTATTACTTAAATTTTATATGTGTTTATCATTAAATTATGTTTTTGAATGCATTAATCAAGTGTTATTATCTCAATTTAAATTAATTTTATAAAATATATCAATCACTTAAGTATTAATAGACTGCTTCCCAGGGTTTTAAATAACGGTTTTACATATCGTATTAGTATCGGAATCGGTATAACGGAATCGAACTGAATTGGAGTGGATTGACTATTGCTACCGTAAATTTTTAAAAATGATTAGTAAACTAATCAAAATCAACAAGAAATAGAATGTAATGTCCAAAATGTCATACATTAAACTAATAAACACTTAAATAAACATACCCTATACTATAAAAGCTCAAATTACATAACATATTTATGAATAATGCATAATAACAATAATTAAAATACATAAATTCCTAATATAATACTGTATTGAGTTAAAAATTTTAATTTTTTTTGATAAATCAATTTTATTTTATTAATTCATAAGGGAAAAAATCACGTTATTCAAGATAGTGATAAAAAAAACCCCTCCCTATTATAAGCAAATAATACAATATAAAAAAATAAATAGACCATAAGATTGGCTAATTACCATTAAAAAGAGTGTGGTGGAGGAACTTGATTGTTTTGTCCATTATTAAACTCATTTGCATTTTAATTGTTTACTCTAGATGAAAAAATATCAATAATGTTTTAAATACATTCAAAAAAAAAACTCTTATATAAATAATGTAAAGAACAATATATCAATAATTTATACTAATAAAATATAAAATAATATATGAAAAATATAAAATTATAATCTTTTTGAATAATATATTCATAATTTATATTAAAATTTTTAAAAAATTAAATAATATAATAATTATTATTATTTTGTACTGATACGTTACGCTCGTAACGCTAAATAACGGTCATATCAGTATATATACGGTGATTCAGTACTGATTCAAGACTAATTCCTATTAGCATATGTGTAACGCATAAATAACATATCGAACCCCTAAAAAATTTAGATGAAACGGCCGATACGTAACGTATCGGCTGTTATTTAAAACCTTGATGCTTCCTATAATATTATATAATAGTTATTTTTTAAAATTTTAATATACTTAATCTCATCAAAATAATAAAATTAATATTTAAATATTATACATAATAAAATATTTTATAAAAAAATCAAACATAAATTAAATAGGCTAGTGTATATGTATGTAGACAATACATCCTATCGTGCAATAATTATATTTTTTTTAATAAAAAAAGAGTTATTAAGGCTGTGTTTAGTTGTTTAGTTGTATGAACGATATAATATGAGATAATATAAGATATGGCAAGATAAAATATGACTGGATAAATATTTATCTTGTTTTATATTTGGTGCATCTCAGGCTAGATTATAATTTTATCTTGTTCTATATTTAGTTATCATAAAACATAATTGAATATTATATAAAAATGTTCTCAATACCCTTCAACATCATATATTTTTAACTTAGATTTAACTAGAATAAAGAAAATCATATATTGTATTCACAAATTAGAAGAGGAAAAAAAAATAAACTATGCCGTACACAAAGAAATTAGATTGATTTATAGAATTAAAAAAACAAGGAAATTGTTAACTACACTTTATCCTTTTTTTTTTTTTTTTTTAACTTAATGATATAATATATTTATGAGCTATAATTTTAAAATTTTCTAGATATATAATTTTATATTTATTAAATAATTTTATAAATTTTAATGTGATACTATAATATTAAAATTACATTTATTTAAATTTATACACTAATTAAAAGAAAAAATATATTTTTTATTCTAAAAATAATTTATAATGAAGTGATAAATGATGTTATAATTTTAAATTATATGAGTAATATAATTATTTAATAAATAAAATAAAATAAAGTGTTTTTAATGGATCTCAAAAAAAATTAAAAGGAAGAAAATTATGAAACGCTATCTTTTATAGTGTGGGTGTCACCTAATTTATTTGTAGAGAGATTTAGATTAGTTTAGGTTAAATCCAAAATAAAATTAAAAATTTGAAGAAAAAAAAAACAGTAGTGTAGAGGTTAAAAAAAAAATAAAAAACTAAAAGGTAAAAATTACTATATATATATTTTAAAATGATTTAATACAATAGACAATTATTGTATATATTTTTGTACTATGTAAATTTTATAAAAATAACAGTTAATATCATATGTTGTGTATTTAATGACTATTTTTCTTCATTTAAAACAATCTAAAATATTAGAGACCGCAGCGAAGCGCAGGTTTCACCCGCTTGTAAAAAATTAAAAGGTAAAAATTTACAGTCAAAAGAACCGATCAAAATCAACGGCCATGGGGCTACTCCAAACATATAATATATGAATTTTATGTTTATTGAGGATAATGCAGAAATAATTTATTTTTTTTAATTGAGTTTTAAGGACTGAATAAGTGAGTTTTCCATAAAATAAGATGATTGAAAAAAAAAAAGATGGGACATGATAAAATGTGATTTTTGTCCAGTTTTGGCCGTATATAAAAACGCGCCAAACACTAAACAAGTTAAATTTGTCCAATAATGTCCAATCCTACCATGCGAAACAAATGCACCATAGTATATTAATAATTGTTTTGTTTCGGTATTATTTTATATTTTTTATTTTTTAAAAATAAAAATAAGATTTTGAAAATCAGAATTTGTTACTTTTGGTTTTATGTTTTCAAAATATTTTTAGATAAATATGAAAAAAAATAATAAATAATAATTTTCTTAAAAATGTTTTCTAATATTTTTTTTTTAAAATTAAAAAAAAAAACAGAAAACCGTAATAATAGCAAACATTTTCTTAAATGTCTTTTTTTTTTTGCCAAACACGTTTTCTTAAATGTTGACGTTCACTATTTAAGTTATTTTCATAGGGCATATCGATCGCCTGAACAATGATAAAATGATAAGAGACAAACTCCTTTCTACATAATCACTTTAATTACCAATAGTTGGTCCTCACGTAGAGCCCACCGGAGAAGAATTGAACTTGAGATCAAGACACATCAGAGATGTATGTGCCTTAACTATTTACACCGGGTCATGGGCGGTATCAGTTAAAATTTGCAGGGGACAAAGTATAAGCGTAAAGAAAAAAAAAAAGGCCAAAAAAAAAAAAAACTTGATAGAGAATAATAAATTTTTTTGAAGTTTTTGAGTGACATATTTATATGATAAAAATATTTATATGTAAATTTTAATGAAATATACATGTAATAAATAAAATTTTTAAAAATTGAAGAGATTAAATGTATATATTATTAAAAATATATACAAAATATATAATTAAAAAGTAAAATTTTAAAAATTTTGGGGGCGAAGTTATATATATATATTTGAAAGATATATAAAATATATGTGGATTAAAAAGTAAATATGAGAGTAGGAGTGAGTAAAATCAAATCGAAATTAAAAAATCAAATCAACAGATTCGGTTTAGTTTTTTGAGTGGTTCAATTTGATTCGATTTTTAAAATAGAAAACTGAATTAAATTTCGGTTTGGTTTGATTTTTACCAAAAAAAAATTTAGTTTAAACCAAATCGACCGAAATATATATATATATATATAATTTATTATAATAAAAAGAAAAAAAAAGTAAAATCGAATCGAACCAAACTTTTTCGATTCGGTTCAATTTTCACTATAAATTCAGTTCGGTTTGATTTTTTCAAAACATAATTTTAGTTATTTCAGTTTGATTCGATTTTAAACCGAACCGACTGAATACTCACTCCTATATGAGAGCTAGGGGCCGTAGCCCTTCTAGCCCCATGTGGTACCGTCGGTGGTGCAATAATGATTTAAGATTAGCATTTGATCGGTTCAGTTCAAAATCAAACCGAGCTGAAATAATCGAAATTATGTTTTCTTTAAAATGAATTGAACTAAATTTATAGTGAAAATCGAATCGAACCGAAAAAATTCGGTTCTATTCGATTCAATTTTTCGGTTTGACTATTTTTTTTAATATATATATATATATATATATATATATATATATATATATATATATATATATATTAAAAAATATATATATATATTAAAATTTCGATCGATTTAGTTTATATAAATTTTTTTTTTAATAAAAATCAAATCGAATCACTCAAAAAATCAAACTAAATCAATTAATTCGATTCGATTTTTCATATCAATTCGGTTTTGCTCACCCTATATGATGTCTTCCGTCTTGACAATTATTGAAGTTCGATATATCCTAGTCCTAGATAGTTTCATGAACATTATAATATGGTGGATACTATGGCTAACCAAAGAATTATGGGTATTTGTGGATTAGTGGTTCAGCTGGTCTTATTACTATGGCTAACCAAAGAATTAGCAGCAGTGGCAGCATCATCTCTTGCGAAGCCTAACTGTAATGATACTTGTGGTGACATAAAAATTCCCTTTCCCTTCGGAATAGGGAAGGAGTGTTCAATAAACGAATATTTTGCTGTGAATTGCAATCATTCAGACAATTCATCAAACAGTTGGAAGCCCATTTTAAGAAGCGTGAAAACAGAGCTCGAACTGCTTGGCATTTCACTACAAGGTGTAGCTCGTGTAAAAAGTCCTGTATTCTCTTTGAAAAATTGCAGCGATAACGGTTTGGGTGAATTTTTAACCATAGATCTTTCAGGCAGTCCATTTTACTTCTCAGAAATCTACAACAGATTCACTGCCATTGCTTGTCAAGCTCTTGCTTATATGCAATTAAATGACGAATATATTGGTGGGTGCTTCACAGTTTGTGATACCGATAATCGAACACTGTTTGATGGTTGCTATGGCCGGAATTGTTGTCAAACCGCAATTCCACCAGCACTTGACCACTTCAATATCTCTATAGAATTAGCAGATCCGCCTGAAAACTCGGAACGGTGTGATAAGCAAGCTTTTATGATGGAGCATTCTACGGAGAAAGAGCAAGTTCCAGAAGAAGGAGAATTAAGCAAAGAAAGTTCTGTGCTAAAGTGGGGCCAACCCGTGGGGATCTGTAAATTGAAAAAGAGTTCGACCAACTTTTGCAGTGAAAATGGTTATTGCTGGACTAAACTGAGTGCAATTCATCTATGCGTTTGCGGTGCAGCCCTTGATGATCCTGACATTAGCTACGTTTCTAGTGGATGTCAAGGTACTAACAATGCATTTATTTATTATATCATATAAATCTTTATTACCAATTCCATTCTTAATAGGCTAATAGCTCTCCTATAAATAAATGTAAACAAGTAAAACTATTCGAATTTCGCTTGCAAAATATTTGAGTTCAATTGGGTTCAAATTGAATGAAATCGAGTTTTAATATTATAATATTTAATTTGAGTTTAATTGAATATTTAATTTTTATATAATTATATATATATTATTTAAGTATTAATTTACAAATTTGAGCTTAAGTTGATTTGAATATTTTATCTAAATTGAGCGTAATCGATTGCTGTATTGACTTGACTCTTCTAGTTTATATATGTAGTATGATATTGTGAAAGTGATACATATGGTTGCCTCATTAATTATCATTATGCAAATTGTTAGATGTGGATAAAAGTTGTGGCAAGCAATACAAGAATAGTTGTACGTTACTTTGCTTGAATTCACCCAAAAACAAGAATTGCTCTTCATGTCCCGACGGCTATGTTGAACTAAAAGCTTCCCGTGGCTATCTTCCACAAAAAGGTTCCTTAGCATGCTTAATGGTTCTAGATGAACCTCCTCGCAAAAAGGCTCATGTTATTGTCCTAGGTATGTATAGGATCATTTTTTTATTTCACTCTTTGATTATTTATTTATTATGTGATTAATCTTATAATTCTTTTCTCTTCTTATTTTAATTTTTATTGAGGTTATTATATAAAAATTAAAGAAAATTATTAATTAAAAAAATAAATAACGATTTTTTTTTTATTTTATGTATTTGGTAATATTCGAATCATGACGTCTACTTCTAAAATAGTCTCATCTTACCACTAGACTAAGACATCAATTTGAATAATGAAATTAAAAATACATAAAATTGTTAAAATTGCGTTTTTACCCGTGTAGTTTACATAGGTTTTTCTTAAAAATACAAGTATGGTTCCTCCAAAATTTAGAAATTTTTATTAGAATCCAAACAATTTAAATATTTTTGAATCTCAATTTTATTTTTGACCCCCACAATTTTTTATTGCAACCCTCTTAATTTGGCATTAAACAGATGGATCTGGAGCTATTTTGAAGTTTAGCTTATGATTTCTCTCTCTCTCTTGTTAATTTGGCATTATTAACAACTACAATATATAACTAAACTAAAATTAATCGATATCTAAGAGACTGAGTCATTTTAGCTAACATGTGTCTTTTATTTTTTTTTTTCAAAGGAAAATATATATATTTTTTTTGAATGAAATTTGCCTGGAGGAATCAGAGGGTGCACCAAGAAATCTCAGCTAGATTGACATCTCCTTAGCACCCGACATCATCTAACCCCAATGCCAAAATATTAAAAGGAAAAGATAAAAAGTAAATATTTTATTTTTTGTACTGCAATTACTTCTCTTTTCAATTTTTCACAAGCAAAATATATATCACTGGAGTTTTATCTGCAGGTTGCAGTGCAGGCATTGGAATGATAATTCTAGTTTTGGCAATTCTATTGTTGTACAAAGTAATACAAAGAAGAAAAAAAATGCTTCTGAAACAGAAGTTCTTCAAAAAGAATGGTGGTTTGTTATTACAACAACAATTTTCAAGCAAAGGTAGTATTGAGAAAACAAAATTGTTTCCTTCAGTAGAATTGGAGAAGGCTACTGATCATTATAATGAGAATCGAATCCTTGGACAAGGCGGTCAAGGTACTGTTTATAAAGGAATGTTAGTTGACGGAACAGTTGTTGCTATCAAAAGGTCGAAACAGGTAGACAAAGACAAGATTGAGCGATTTATAAACGAGGTTGTGATTTTATCACAGATTAACCATAGAAATGTGGTTAAGTTATTAGGTTGTTGTTTGGAAACAGAAGTACCTCTCCTAGTTTATGAGCTCGTATCTAATGGAACACTTTTTGAACTTTTACATGACCAAAAAGAAGATTTTCCCATTACATGGGAACTGCGATTGCGAATCGCAGAAGAAGTTGCAGATGCATTATCTTATCTACATTCAGCAGCCTCTTTGCCTATTTATCATAGGGATGTCAAGTCTACAAATATTCTTTTGGATAAAAACTATAGAGCAAAATTGTCTGATTTTGGGATTTCAAAAACAATTGATATTGATCAAACACATGTGACAACTCATGTACAAGGCACATTTGGATACTTAGATCCAGAGTATTTTCGATCTAATCAATTTACGGAGAAAAGTGATGTTTATAGTTTCGGAGTTGTGCTTGTTGAGCTATTAACTGGCCAAAAACCTGTCTCTACAACAGAATCTCTACACAAACGAAGCTTAGTAATGTATTTTTTGCTCGCAATGGAGGAGAATCGTTTATTCGAAATTCTTGATGCTCGAGTTAAAAATGAGGGCGAAGAAGATAAAATCGAAGCAGTTGCAAAGCTTGCGAAAAGATGCTTGAACTTGAATGGAATAAAGAGACCTACAATGAAAGAAGTTGCTATGGAGTTAGAGGAGATTAGAGAACCTTATAAAAAGGTTTCTGCTAGTCAGCAAAGCTATGAAGAAGTTGATTCTGACGAGGAAGATATTATTAGGCCTGTGGATATTGCTTCATCTTCAACTGCATCATGTTTGGATACTACTACTTTATCTTCCAATTTTGAAACTCTATTTTCTAATACTAGCTAATTAGGAGTTTCATATGTTGTAAGAAATGTGAAAGAGTAAGAACAATAATATTTGCTAGCTAGTTGTATATTGTATGCTTCTTGTGTTATCAAGAAACTTGTTAGTTTCTTTTTATTGATTTTTTCCTTTTAATATTTTTTAGAAAAATTGCAACTAATCAACCGCTGCCATTTATCATTTATTTTGCTAAAACTCATTCGACTTTTTTTGTTGAGGAAGAGGAATAGGAAGATTTTTATTTTAAAAGTTGATGTTGAAAATGTAAATATGTTAAATCACTCTTAAGTTACTCATATTTAACTTGTAAAATATTCAAATTCAGTTCAATTTTAATTGAGTCAAACTCGAATTTGAGTAGTTTGAATTTATTCTAATTTTATTTTAATTTTAATAAATTAATTTATTTTTTTTTAATGATAATTGAATCAAGTTTGCGTATTTTAAAAATATATTTAAGTTAAATTCGAGCGAGAAAATGAAAATTTGATATATTTTTGGTCTAGAAATGTTTTAATTTTTTGAATTCTTTCTCAATTGTAAGGTCTATATGGTGCAAAAAAATTTTTTTTTTTCTCAATGTGATTGGTCAATAAAAGATAGTCAAGAAAAATTGTGATCATAAATTAAAGATGGAGAAATTATTGATACACCGGATGCACTAAGAAATAGTACACCATGCAATCACAAATACATAGGATCCACCTAAATTTATGGGAGGTGAGTCCCATACTTATACGAGTAAGGGTGCATTGTAGGACTCAATAATTTTTCTCAACGATGGTAAAGGCACAGCGAAGAGAATAGGTTTAAAAAAATGATACCATTGCTTTCCCAAGTGTCTGAGAATGTTCGGTTCTAACTCTCGTTTTAGCATACCCTTTCCAATGTGACAAGGTCTAGTGTTGGACTCCGGAGAGTGACTAGTTTGATGTTAAGCAGTCTTTTAGAGATCAGCCTCCAGTAGATGACTGAGAGACTGCTCTGCTTAACAAAGCTTCTCTTTGAGGTGAAAGAGAGGAGGTATTTATGTTGTTTCTAGCTGTGGGAATTGAAATTTGAAATGGATAGATACTCAATTTACCTAGTTGAAGTACCATAGTTGAAAAAAAATATATAGATTGGAAATTTTTTTTAGTTAAACCAATATTTTATGCTCTTCCAGAATTTCAGATTAATAGAAAAAAAAAATGAAAATCGCATCCTGAAAGTTGAACTTAATTCAAAAACCACAATTATTTAACGATGTAATAATAACTATTAACAAAATATAATTTTTTACCCTTCTTTTTGGGTATAGCAATCACAAAAAAAATAAAAAATAAAAAATAAAAAAAAATAAAAAATTTGCCTTTTTTTTGTTTTTTTTTTTTTGGCTGCTTGCTTTATCATAATGTTTACTTAACAAGCAAGAACATGAGTGCAGGTTCACATCAATATGCCTTATTGCTCTAAAATACTCATATATTTTGCCACTAAATAGTTGAGATGTCCAATAATTATTCAACTTGTTAACAATTATAGCCCCATAGCAGAAAGCAAGTCCCTTTCTTTACTTAATACTCAACACTGCAAATTCAAAAGCAAAAAAGCAATTCAAACACAAACATAAGTGGTTTTCCAACTTTAAATCCGTCTAAACCTTCCTTTTGCCAATCTCAAAACACAACACTTGGTCCCACTAACCCCTTTAGAAATCTAAAGCCTCTCTTTTTTGCTTTTTTATTTTTTCTTTAATATCCCAAATATTTAAAGAAACAACATTTTTCCAATCCCCTATCTTCTCTCTCAATACTTTCTTTTGAGTTTTTCCTCCAAATTACTTGTCAAAAGATGCTTCCACTCCCACCTCCACCACCACTAGCACCACCTGAATATCAAAATACATTAAAGCAACCCAGAAGCCAAAGAAGTTCATCAGCAGCTGAAGCACCAAATTCTGAAAGCAAAAGATCATCAAAACAACCAATTCTCCAGCACCCTCGTCGGACCAACCCAATTGTATGGTTTGGTGCAATTTTATGTCTCATATTCAGCCTTATTCTCATCTTCTTTGGTATTGCAACTTTGATTGTATACCTCGCCATTAAACCAAGAAGCCCTGTATTTGACACTCCAAATGCAAACCTAAACACCATCTACTTCGACTCACCAGAATATTTCAATGGAGACCTTACCTTCCTAGCAAATTTTTCCAACCCAAACCAGAAAATCGATGTTAGATTCGAGTATGCATATATAGAGCTATACTTTTTTGACAGACTGATAGGAACTCAAGCTCTTCAACCTTTCACCCAGAGACGACGAGAAACAAGGCTAGAATCAGTTCACATCATATCAAGTTTGATCTATTTACCACACAATCTTGCTACAGAACTACAAAAGCAAGTGCAGAGTAGCAAAGTCATTTACAACATAAGAGGAACTTTCAAAGTAAGAGCTACTCTGGGTTTGCTCCATTATTCATTCTGGTTACATGGAAGGTGTGAGATAGAGATGACAGGTCCACCAACTGGTGTTCTAGTAGCCCGACGTTGCAAAACAAAAAGATAAAGAAGCATAATTTTTCACTTTTACTTTTCCTACTGTCTCAATTCAAATCTGAATACGAGCTTTGATGTCAAAGTGCATGATATGCTTACCATAGAACATAATTCTTGTGGGTTGAAACTCATGCATAGCAAATACATAATAGTTTTCATTTCATGTCGTAATTTTGCTAATTATCCTGGTAATCTGTGTTCAACTTCCTAAATTTCCAGCCAAGAACTCAAAGATACCACTAGGGAAAAATAAATATACAGCACACCAGTAATGGGATAAGAGAACACCGTTACTCAAGTGAAAATAGTAGATTCCTTCATAATTTCTAGTTCTCACTATTTTAGCTCTAGAAATTTGAAAATTTTACAATTCAAAGCACTTGAACAACACTTAAAGGACCAGTCAGATCCATGGAGGAATCAACAAGATTCTTAAGATGATTCCCCATTATTGTTTTTTAATTTATTTTATGATTTTTTAATGCACTCCACTATCTTTTCTTTACAAATTAAATTCAGAATCTTCAGAACTAAAAAGGTATGCAGCAAATGCTCCAAGCCCATCTCTATCTACACTGCCCACTCCTATAACACTTATTTTTTTACCTAACCAAGAACTCAAGAAATGCTTTCAGTTGAAGTTACTGGTTGTTGTAATCACAAGAACAAGAAGTTATGATATTTCGGTGATGACAATGTATCATTAAACCACTAAGTCTGACATGCCTTTGTTTGAACATCTAAACTTCACAGCTTAACATCATTTGATAGTTGAATAACAATCAAACACTCAATTTAGAATGGTGCAATCAAGCCTGCCAACAAACATAAGAAATTCCCAAACCCACAACTCAGTTACACCCACCAGAATCTCTCATAATGCTGCTCTTTATAGCTTTCAAGCTCTTCCTACCATTCTCAAACAATAACAATAGTCATCTTTACATAGAGGTTTAACACTTGAAACCTCATAAGAAATACTTAAAAAAAATTCCTACTATAACAAGGACCAAACTCGCAGAACTTCCTAATCTACTAGTAAAACTAAAACTTGCAAAACCAATACTCGTGCAGACTTTCATGGCCCTTATGGGATGGAACCACAACAGACACCCAACAAATGGAAGTGCAGACAGGTTCAAAAGCTACACTATTCATTGAAGAAACTAAAACGGGATTTAGGGCTATCATGAGATGGCCTCACCATTCCACTTGCAATCAACATATTTGGAATCTAAATGTTTTCTTGAATGAGAACAACAAAGTTCACATATAATAGTTCCACAAACTGATCCTATAAATACTTCAGAAAATATTCCTTTAATTCACCCACTCTGTAGTAATACACACCCTATCATTTTAACATCACAGACATAAAGCTAGCACAGAGCAGACATTATTTTAGAGTTGTTATACTCGCATTCAGTGCTCTATCTTTTGCATCCAGTGGAAGTTTAGCAAGTAATTCTTAGTGAAATCATTTCTTGTGTAGTTGAATGTATAATTTGACATTTAATAAAACTAGGGAGTGTATGTTTATGATTAAGGCCTAAGGTTTACAAGCAGTTAAGCTGATGTCGATGGAAAAATTTCAGGGAAAACTGTGGTATGTATATAATTTGATTATAGAAGGTTTCAAAGAAGTTACAAAATGTTCTAAATCACACATTAATATCTGTCCATCTCCAGGTCACGTGTACTCTTAAAAGAGAGGATGTGTGCCATTTAGAATTTTTCAATCATATGGATGAACATGAAGCACAAAATCTACTAGTCGACATCATGCTATTCCCCCTTTTCCCTTCTTTCCCTTTTTCTGTTTTATTCTCAAAACCATACCAATGCATGGGGCATAGACCTGCTACAAGTCAGAAATTCAAGCAACAATAGGCACAAAACTGCAGAAACAAGCCAAAATGCACAAAGAAAGCTAACACACGATAGCTTGCAAAACATCTAGAGCATTGGCACATTTCTACATCAACAACATGATTCCTTAGAGAACATTAGAGACCTCCATTTTAAGATCAGGATATCCCATAACTCAGTATTTTACCATCTGCAATATCTTATATATTCTGTTTGCTATAGGAAACGAACGTTGACAGAGCACAAAAATTTCTAGCTTTCCATAGACAATTGACGCAAGCATTTGAATGAGCAATATAACTTAGTGAGTTTATCCCTAAAAGCACTCCGAGTCTATACAAACTTCCAATTCCAATGTTTAACTAATCTATGAATGTAAATTAACAGCAAAATCTTCCTTCAAATCAAATTAAACAAGCTGCAAGTATAAGAGAGTATGTCTCCAGTCTTTAAACCTTTGATACAGTATAAGCATGGAGTGAAAGGAAATTTTTGTCAAGAGACTTCTTGGGATAGCTACCAATCCTATAGGATATAGCACATGATATTGAAATTGACTAACCATCATATGTTGGAACTCATTAGAATATTTTACTAGCATGATCACAAATTCCATTTACCTGGGAGCTATGTTCCAATTGATTCCAGCACAACTATAGTCATCTCTTTCTTCAGCAATTGACACTAAATGCTACAAAGATTCAGGGCTTCAACTGCTGTGAAGCAGTCAAATTACAAGGATCCCATACATAAACTAGAATCTCCACTCTCATTACTTCTTTTAGCACCTAATACATAAGGCAGATATATAAACTATAAAGAATCATTTAAGTCGAAAGATCCAGAACAGCACTTATTCTAGCAAAATTTTCATAAAAAAAGTAGTTGATGAAGTCACAGATTTATTTCATAATATTTCAAAGAAAGTATAGATTCCTATAACTTTTCCTTTTGAATATTCAATTTAGTGCTGTTTATAGCTTAACTCAACAGCAATTATAAGGTACTTCCAACATATATACAGTGAAAAATTTGCACAGTAACGAGTAATTTATCTTTCAAAATTTGCCTCAATCTCATTCCTTGTGCTAAAGTCCAAAGACAGCAAAGACTCCCTTGGATTTCCAACATCAGGTCAAATTAATTTCTAGAATCCACTTCAATATCTGTGATGAAAACAATGCTGGTGTAAATGGTTTTATGTACCACGGATAGAGAGTTCAATAGAAGATTAAAGAGACATTTATGAACACAATTAAAAGCTATTAACCCATCCATTAGATAAGGTATCACATTGCCTTCACACAAGCAGATGCCCTTCTACTCCCATTTCTTTTCATCTACTAACTTCCATATGTTTTATTTACGTCCCCATTCATCTAAATCCTTAACAGTTCTAGCTTTCTCCCAATCTATTGTTCATCAAACCACTTATATGGCCATGCTAATACCATTTTCCCACAAATGCTCTTCTCTTTCATCCATCCGGAAAAAAATAGTAATATAATCAGCTACTTCTTCTCAAACCCAAAGGAAAATGTAGCATTTCTTTGTGAAAATATCCTCTCTATAAAATCAGCCCCCAACATCACCTTGTTCTGAGTCATAGAAAACCCAGCCAAACAGTTCAAATTGCTTTATATGGACTATTTAATCAAGAGAACTTGAACTCAAACTAACTAAAACATAAAAACAAAGACCATGAATCCACAAAGAGGTTATACAATAATTGTTATTTGGTTCTCCTAGTACTAAATCAAGAATTACCTTGCTGATTAAATTCATATGCTCAGTTATTTGACTTAAAACATTTAACAATAGTAATTAGGACTTAAACAGAAAGCATTAAGACAGCATATGTGCAAAATAATTGATAAAAATTACAAGTTTTGCAAAAATTTCAACAATATGTAATTTAAAGTGTTTTTTTTTTTTTTTTGGCTCTAAGAAATCATAAGTTAACTCCTGTTCTTGAATTCATAAGCAAAACATTTTTTCATTCACTTATGGGAAAATTGCCTCTAATATCCTAAAAGCTAAAATCTTTATTACATTCATTAAAATGGAATCAAGGAAGGTATAAAATGAACCTATTAGCCATAAGTCGTTGTCACTCCTCATCTTGCATCAACCTCAGCTGGTGTCTTTGCCACAATTGACAGAGCATGCAATCCACTCTGTAATTCCTCTTGCAATAAGCCATAGATGAGCCTATGCCTCTTCACCAGGCTCTTCCCTTCAAATTCTTTTGATACAACTCTCAAATTGAAATGTGTCTCACCATCACTTCCTCTCACACCAGCATGCCCCGCATGCTGATAAGAGATATCTTCCACTTCCAATTCAATGGGATTTAGCTCTCTCTCCAATATTTCCTTAATTCTTTTTCCTCTACTCCCTAAATTACGTGAATCCTTACCATTACCACCAACTGTTGAATTCACTCCAATCCTCGAATTCTCAACGCCACCACCACCATTTGACTCTACATTTGCACTTTTTACTTGATTTTCAACACTATCCACTTTATTTTCACTGCCATCATCCCCTGAATTTGACCCATGACCCAACCCACTACCCTTCTCAGCCTCCACATACAACTCAAGCGCCTTCTTTTGCATCAATTTCAACATATTCAAAAACCCATTATTCCTCGAAGGAGTCAAACTCTGTTGCAACCCAAGAAGCACCGCAAAATCCGGTGAAACCCTTAAAACCTCTTCCACCGGCCGCCCCGAAAGCCCTTGAACAAGTAAAGCAGCAAGCCCCTTAGTGAGAACCGAATCAGAATCAGCCTCAAACACAACATTCCTATCCACATCTAAATATGCTCTGACCCATACTTGAGAAACACAACCCTCTACTTTATTCTCTCTGGTTTTGAACTGGGTATCAAGTGGTTTCAAATTTTTACCATAGAAAAGTAGCTGCTCGTATTTAGCCTTAGGTTCTTGCACGGATTGAAAGAGCTTGACAATTTCTTGAAGCTTTGGAGGAAGTTCTTCAATGGGTTGAAGAGAAACAGAGCTTGATGGTGATGCAAACAGAGGAGGTTGAGTTTTTGTTGGGATTTTTTGGAAAGAAATGGGCTTTGAGAAAATAAAAAAGGATTGATTTGTGGGTTTTGTAGAAGAGATTATGGTTTTTGATGAATGAAGAGAAATTGGGATTTTAGTGGTGAATGAACGAAGAGAAGTGGAGATTGTAGAAGACATGGTTTCTGTGCAGCTGAAACTGAGGATTCGAGAGAATGAGTAAATCGGAGAGGACCTCATAATAATAATATATTCTAAAAACGACAGCTAATAACTGAAGCTCAACGAACCGCCAAGAAAAAAAAAAGTTGGGGCCGATATAATTGAATGACTATAATTTAATATTTTAAGGGGAAAAATGCACTAAATAAATGATTCAGTAGCTGCAAATTTGAATTCTCTCATATTTTTTTAAATAAAAAAAATAATTTTTTATTGTGATAATTTTTTTTATTAAACAGCAAGTGATGTTACTGAGTAGATTTCGTATTAAATTTATTTCTTCAATTTGATCAAAGACAAACCATCGCCGCCGCCGCTAAAAAATTCATAAATAAATGATTTGTAGCTGCAAATTTGAATTCTCTCATATTTCTTTATTTAAATTATAATTTTTTTTATTGTGATATTTGTACAATTAATAATCGATAATAATTTAGTGAGATTTTAAATGAAAGAAATATGTCACGTTTGATCATTTATAATGTTATTTTAATTTATTAAATTTTCATAGTATAAAAAAATAAAATTACACTAAATATAATTTTTTTAAATTTTTTTTTCAAAATATTATTTTATTTTTTTAGCTTTTCAAAAATATATTTTTTTTACTTATGACATACTTTTAATATATTTATAATATATTTTTAAAAAGTGAGGTATTTTTAAAATAAAAAATTTAATATATATATATATATATATATGAAAATATTCTCCTTTTTAATTATTTATGTAAAAACCCAAAAAAAAAAAAATCGATGTGTGATATTCATACAGTTAAACAGTGCGAAAAAAATATTTATACAGTTAAAAGCTTTTTTTTTTTTTTTTTTTTTTCCAATTTTTCCAAATGTTAAAAGCTCAATTTGGCCCCCTATGGTTTTAAAACAGGTCCAATTAAACCTTTTATATATATTTTTGGCTCAATGTCGTTCAAATTCGAGCGCGTTTTATGCACTCTACAATTTATTAATTTAAAAACCTAATAATTGAAAAAAGGAAAATAATAGTATAATAATATTATTTAGAACGAGTAATCTTCATACCCAGTGTTTTAAAAATTGAACCGGACCGGCCGGTCATATCGATTCAATTAGAAACCGGCCATTAATTCGGTCTCGATTAAGTAAAAAATTAAAAATTTTAAAATAACGTCGTTTTGACATAAAAAAAATAAAAATAAAAAAACAGTCGATTGGACCATGAACAGATGAACTGACTAATTCAATCACCTGTTTGATTTTTAAAACACTGATCATACCCCCAAATCCAGCATCTCCAACCATACTTCAAAACATTAAATTTAGTGTAAAAATCACACTAACAACTCCAAATTTAGTACAAGTTTTGAAGCACCATTTTTATTTTTTTAATTATTAAATGAAATGTATATTAATGCAAGATTTATGCAATATATATATATATATATATATATATATATATATATATATATATATATATATATATATATATATATATATATATTTTAATTTAAATTTACAATATGTTAGAATTTAAATTAAAATTTGTGTATAATTTGTTTTAAATTTAAGTTTTTTTTTATTTTATGTATTTTAACAATAAAATATTAAATATATGAGATAAAAATTGATTAAATAATTTCTTTAAAAAATACATTCAAATATTAATTGAACATTTGTGAAAATAATATACTAATTTTGAGAATTAAGGTCGATGAATATGTATTTTTAATTGTGTGTGTGTGTGTGTGTTTTTTTTTTCAATTAGATGTAATACTTATTGTCCAACTTTATAATGTGTTTTTATATATTAAATTTAATATTTTTGTAGTATTTTATATTAACTGTAATGGTTTTTATATATTAAATATGAAGTTTTATGATATTTTATATTACTTATAATGTCTAATTTTTTATATAATAAAAATATTTTTTTATAAAATAATTAATTTTTAAATGTTGATTATGAGATTAAATATTATTTTTTTTAATATTAATTACTATTTAAAACATAAGTAGAAAAATAATTTAAATTTATAGAATTAAAATCAAAAGAAAAGAAAAAAAAATATTTTAAAAAATATTTTTTTTAAGGTAATATTTGTTACAGTAGATTGGAGATAGAATAATAGTTGCACTATTTTAATATGAAAATTGCATCAAATATAGTGTTTTGAATTGGAGATGGCTTAACTTTTTATTCTTCTCCATTTAATTCATGCTCTCTACAAATTCATCTTCATCATCTTTCCAAGTAGAAAATCCAGTGGTGTGTCAACACAAGAATCAACAGCTACTTGCGCTTGCGAAATTTATTTGCTATGATGATCCTTGTGTGACTTGCGAAATTAGAGCTTTAAAATTCTTCAATGTAGGAATGATGAACCCAAGTTCCATAGATAGGCTGACAAGGCTCGCTAATTCCGTCATTGACATACCTTCAAAGCTCGAAAACTTGCGCCAATTAAACCAGAATTTGCTTGAAGAAGATGTTGAAAGAAGGAGAAGCGAAGAGAAACCTGAAAAGAAGGAAATACTTAATATAATAATATTTTTTTATTTTATTATTTTCTACACTCTCTAATAGATGAAAGTGTATGGAATGAACTGGAATTTGGGCAACATTCAACCAGAAATGATACGTGGTGACATTACGCCAAAAAGTATTGGTGGGGGTTTAAATGCATGAGTGTTGATTTCACTCGTATTCATTTATCCATTTATATTCATTCATTTAAATAAGAATATGGGTAATAAATAAATAATTTAAAGAGAAAATTATACTCTTTATCCTTTTTTTTTTTTTTTTTTTTTTTTTTTTTTTGTCTTCTTTACGTTTGTAGGACCCTTTTTATCTTGTTACATTTATACACTACAACTTTTTTTTTTTTTTAAATGATTTCTTTACGCTAATGTTCCTTTTTTTTAGGCTTTTATTTTTTTTATGCTACAGCTTTTGTTACATGTCTTATCTGACATGACAATGGGCCAAGAACCTTGAGCCATTTGTATTGTATTTTTGCTTTGAAAAGGGCCAAAAATAAACTATTTTAATTGAAACATTGTTTATTATTATTATTGTATTTTTTATTCAACTCTAAAATATTTTTTTTCAATTTTTTTTTTAATTTAAAGTGCTTATAGCGCACTATTATTGCCGAAACTTGCTGTCAATATTACTAACATTAAACTGCAGCTCCTTTCACATATAGTAACTTGTGGAAAAAGTATTGGATGGCAAAAAAAATATATTTTTTTAAATGACATTTTCTTATATTTTGTGATTAAAATAGAGATTTCAAGAGTTGGTGAAGTTCTTAATATTGAAATTGAAATTACCATAATTAAATATAAGCTTTTATCATGTATATTGAAATAAATAAAATGACTTATATGCATAAACTATCACATATAAATTATATGGTTCTCTCTTTTTTATTTTGTTTTTAACTCGATTTGGATTTATGGATTCAGGCTGAAATTTTTTACCACCTTTGTTTCTCACATTGAAACTTTTTATTGTTTTTCCTATGCTTTTTGCATGAAACATGGAATCTTGTGGATATTTGGTTGTTCTACAGCATACTTAGGTAAGCTGCTTGATATCTTTGTTCTAAGCTGGAGTTTCTTGCACTAAATAAAGAAGAAGGTTGAGGGTATTAAGTCTCCAAAAAAGAGGAAAACATCTATTTATGATATATATTTAAGATATACCTAATATATACTAATTATATACTTAAGATATACTGAAAATATACCTAACATATACTCGTTATATACTTAATATATACCTAAAATATAGTCGTTATATACTTAAGATATACTGTTTATTGTGAACCCTAAAAACTGTTTGTTATTTATTATTATTATTTTTTTAGAATATAATGTTTTCTATCTAATATATAATTGATGTATTCCTTTTTATATACTTATATTCATGTAATATTCAATATCCAAAAATTTTCAAAAATATATATCAAATAAACACAATATATATATAAACACAAGTTAATAAAATTTAGCAAAATGTATACCAATATATACCCCATATATATTATTTATTTTAAAAGCTGTTAATTAGTTTAGTGATTCAAAGCTTTTATTATGCTATTAATTAATAATTTAATAATCACATATTTGCATAATAAAATAAAAAATTAATTTTTTAATTTAAAGTAATATTTAATGTACTAATATGTTAAATAATTATAAATTTTGTGTAGAAAATGATCAATACTCAAACCATGTTGTAAATTTACTAATTAATTTACGGATCTATTGGTGCTATTTCCAATTCTATTAATGCAAGAACCAAAAAGTAAAAGTATGTGTGAATTAGAAACTAGTGCAAGTATTAGGTGAAAGAGTAAAATTGTACTAGTATAAAAAAGACACCGCTAACCAAACATTAAGAAAGAAAAAAAGAAAATCACCTACTATAATGGAGTATAGATAATGCAGCTATAGGGTGACATGATTGATTGATATATAAAAAAATAAATTTATTTCTCTTTCTTTAGATTTTGTGCTTCTAACATGAGAGAAATGTGCGCGATTTTGTTGTTCCAAATGACCATATAAAAGTTAAAAAAAAAAAAAAAGAAAAAGAAAAAAAGGTAGCAATAAAAATAAAAAATTCTATACTTGGCGTACATTTGTAAAAATCCTCTATTTTTTAGGTATTTATATAAATTTTCCTAATTTAAAGGTTAAATAGGTAATAAATGGGTATAACCCACTTAATCCATTAATTTATGAGTTATATAAGAGTTGGGTATGGGTACTCATCTCAACCCATTAAATAAGCCAAGTTCATTTTTAATAACATTATTTATTAGTTTTTGAATTTTGTTATTGTAATACTCCAATTATATATTAGCCTTCTATGTAGTAAGTATGAATGAATGATGTATGTGAGTGAATTTTTCGCGATCTAAGTCAAGTGAATTCTAAGTGTTGTAACAAATTGAATTGGAAATGCAAGGATACCGTAATACTCAAGTTCATATAGATTTCTTGTTGACCATATGTATGAGTATTAGTTCACATGTATGAATGAATAAGGATTGAATTTCTTAAGGATTGAAGGTTAAATTGTTAAGTGGGACTGTAGGATATAATTCCCGCTCGTAACAAGGAAGTCGCGACCGCGACCATGGACGGGAAGCAGGCCGCGAACCTCTCTGCCTGAAATTTGCAAAATGTTAAGAAAGAATCGCGACCGCGAAATAGGCATAGCGACCACAATATCAGAAGGAATAGTCACGTGAACAGTACTAGATAGCGACCGCAATGAGCATGTTGCGACCGCGATGTGAGAATCGCGACCGCGACTGGCATATCGCGAGCACAACGTCCATCGAGGCTATAAAAAGGTAGCAACAGCCCAAGTGCGAGAAAATATGATTTTTCTTCAATTCTCCGACTCTAACAACCCCCAAACCCTATCAAACTCTATATATATTTCTCTAATGTTAAGATTAGTCTTTTATACTTAAGATATCAAAGGATTGTCACGGCCCAACTTCTGAGCCGCGACGGTCCTAGGGCATGGGTATGCATAAGGCCACCGAAGACCCGTAGAACCCATACATACTATACAATCCATATCGTATCATGCAATAAACTATAACCATCTTATCACATTATCACATATCACATCATCTTATCTCATATCCCAAGATCAGAACCTGAATACACATACACACTTATTCTTTTCATCACATACTCATCAATAGTATCATTTTATTTATCAACTAGCTTGTACATATTCTTCTTTCCATATAACTCTTATTACATATACAATAATTATAACACTCTTTTAACACCCATGGAGCTACTACACTAACTTTAACATATACATGTATACACATATCAAATATAACTTTACTAAGAAAATCCTCAAATGAAGAATGCTTCTTGAGAAACCACTTGCTCACTAGTTTGCTCCCCTGAAAAAATGGAATCACTAATGAGATAAAGCAGTGAGTGAAGAATATACTACCATACTTGTGAGGCTAGGTATTTCAAGGCTAGCTCACAAGGATGGCTCATGCTTACTTATCACTTGGCTCATATACTTATATTCATGAAATGAAGAATATAAGAATCA
>CATKHJ010640922.1:0-11993 GCA_949750685.1 Vernicia montana
AAAATGGAGTTCAAAAGGAAAAAGGATGGAAAAATATTTTCAGTACCAATTACTGATCACAAATGTTTTTAAGGCATGGGATTTATATAAGGGAAGTTTATGGTTCCGATTCTGGGGTAATGATAACTGGTAATTAATGGAAGTTAATTAAGGTAATATGGTGTTCTACGGGTTTAGGTGACCTTAAGTCTTGCTATACCCTAGGACCGTCGCGGCTCAAAGTTGGGTCGTGACAGTATCTATGGAATCTTGGGCAAATCTATAGTTCGCCTATTCGTTAGGCATATTTCTGTTGTTGGAGATTTAGTATAATGTATAGGGAGTCTTAGGCGAACTCTTAATTCTCCTTAGACTTGGTGGGACTTTCCCTTTGGGACGTCGTTGATGGCGAAGCATTTCGGCGAATCGTTAATGAAGATCTTCTGTCCTAAGGGAACTTATAGTTCACCCTTTAGCGGAGAATTTCATGGCAATCTCTTTTTCGAATACTTAGGAGAATTTTGAAAGATGCCATTGGAGAGTCATTGTCATTCAAATGCGAATACATGGAGAACTTGGATACTCAAAATTGGAGAACTCCGGAGCTAAAGCTCACTCGAACTAGAGATTCATTCATTAATTTACTTAAATACATGAGTAAGGTGAACTGTATAGAGTTCAGAAACATTAATAATGAGCGATTCATATACATGCTCTTTAGGGAATTAAAAAATTACAAAGTAATTGAAATTACAAAAAATACATAAAAGAGTAAAGATGACTGATTTGTCATTGATAATAGGCTGTTAGGTTGTTTGAGTTTCATGTTCGGGGTAGGATTCTGCCTTGGCGATCTGTTAGTTATATGCCTTGAGACCTATGACTTCATTCAGTGATCTTGTAGGGGCCTTCCCAATTAGGTTGCAGCTTGCCAACTCCTGCATTGCCTCTGACAAGTTCTGTTTTTCTTAGGACCAGATTGTCTTCATTGAAGATCCTTTCCTTGACTTGGGGGTTATGGTATTGTGCTACTTTCTGTTTGTAGGCTGCTGCTCTCTCATAAGCTAAGTTCCTTCTTTCTTCCAGCAAGTCTAGGTTAACTTTGAGTTCCATTTCCTGATCAACCTCCCCAGCTCATTCTGTTATGTAGCTGGGTAAGCCGATCTCCATGAGTACTATTGCCTCTGAGCCATAAGTGAGGGAGAATGGAGTTTCTCTTGTAGGTTCTCTTGGTGTGGTTCGGTAGCTCCATAGTATATTATACAATTCATCTGCCCATTTTCCCTTTCTGTTATCTAGTCTCTTCTTCATCCCTTGCAGGATAATTTGGTTCGCAACTTAAGTTTGTCCATTAGTTTGGGGATGAGTTATTGAAATGAACTTCAAGTCAATTTGCAGATCTCTGCAAAAAGATCTGAATTGGGCGGAGTCGAGCTGCTTGCCATTGTCTGAGATTATGGTCTTTGGAATTTTGAACTTGCAGATCATGGACTTGAAGAAAAAGTTAGTCACATTTTTCTAGGTGATCTTTGCTAGAGGCTCAGCTTCAATCCACTTTGTGAAGTGGTTAATGGCAACCATAAGGAATTTGGTATGGCGAACTGAGGGTGGAAATGGGCCCAAGATATCTATTCCCCATTGCTGAAAAGGCCATGCACAACCAACAGGGGCGAACTCCCTGGAAGGCCACCAAGGAACTGTTGCATGTTATTGGCACTGAATGCATTGACAAACCAGCTCTTTGGCATCCCTTTTTATGGTGGGCTAATAATACCTTTGTAATAATGCTTTCCTTGCAATGCTAGAGCTCGCCTCATAAGCCCTATAGATTCCTTCATGAATCTCTCTTAAAACATAGTCCCCCTCTTCAGTCCAGATGCATTTCAACCATGGATGAATCTTGGATCAACGATAGAGATCACCCTTATACCAGCTGTACTTCCTTGCCTTTTTAATCACCTGTTGTGCCTCTGATTTCTTATCTGGAAGTATCCCCTCTGAGAGGTACTAGATGATGGGTCCCATCCAGCTAGGGGTGAGCATATTTGAAAATCATTTTCAAAGAAAACTAAAAAATGAGTGGAATACATGTTTATTTGCTATAATTTAAAAACTATTTTCAATTTCAAAATATAAAAAATTTATTCATTTAATAACAATGATGATAATGGTGGTGGTGGTGGTGGTGGTGAAGGTGGTGATGGTGGTTGTGGAGGTGGAGATGGTGGCAGTGGTGGTGGCGGTGGTAGAGGCGATGGCGATGGTGGAGGTGGCGGTGGAGGTAGCGGGGTGGGGGTGGGGGTGGGGGTGGTGGCAGTGGTGGTGGTGGTGGAGGTGGTGATGGTGATAATAATGGAGGTGGTGGTGGCGGTCGAGGTGGCGATGGTGATAATAATGGAGGTGGTAATGGTGAAGTGATGATATTTTTATTTAGAAAAATTAATGAAGAAAATTTTAGAAAACATATTTAACTTGTTTTCTAGTTTTCTTTTAAAATAATGAAAACAATTTTCTGATGAAAATTTTGTAAAATAGTCAAAATAAACACAAAATCCTATTTTCTGTTTTCATTTGAAAAGTTTTCTAAAAAATTGAAATAATTTTCTCCAATTAAACAGGTCCTAAGTGACCCAAAAATTCTTCTAATATTGCTTCCACATCACATCGAGAGATAGAAGCCATAGTATTGCCATATGACTCGCATACCAAACCCTTTGATGAGAAAGAGAAATATGTATTACAGTATCCCTTTCATAAAAGGTTGCATTTACATAAACAGATAAATAATTATGGTAAAATCATTATATAATTTTGAAAATAATTAAGACATAATAATTCAAGATGACAACCTTTTGTTTCAAAAAATCACACAAAATAAAAATTTTGCGGGCACAGAGTCGGCCGTTGCAACCAACCGTTTCGTTAGAATTAGAATGTCTTTCCTCGTTCTAGCCTATCCGTTGGCGTGGTAGCAGTCTAAACTTTCTAGATGTTAAATCATAATTTTTAACTTTTAGCAATTGTTGTGTAAAAAATTTTTGTGGCCCTTCCTAATTGCATGCAAACCTTGAAAATTATATTCAACAATTACATAGTTCTCTGTTCACCATATGAAAAACACTAATATAGTAAGCAATTCAGGCTTAAAACTCCTACCAAGTCATTTAAATGCAAATTCAGTACCCCTCACTTGTTAGAAAGTATACTGATTACTAAATTCCATGGCTCTCCCCTAGCTTTTGAATTTCTTTTAATATCCACCACATCATCTGCAGATCCACGAAAACAATAAGAATAAAAGATAATGCTCTTTGGTCTAGCAATACATCCATGAGTGTATAGAGAGAAAGAGAGTACCATTATACGTTGGGTTTTATTAGCAGCAATCCGTGGAAATTCTCTATACAGTGTGAAGAGCCCTTCTGATTTCAAGATTTTCAAGGCACAGTCCAGGGAGCTTGTGCATGGGTATTTTCCAATGTTGTAAGAACCGGACCGGAGGCCAGTCCGGTTCGGTTCTGGTCTCAGACCCTGCCAAGGATAAAATCGGGAAAAACCCGCTGACCCGGGCGGGTAACCGGTGACCCGGTCAGACCGGCCGGTTTTTTCCTGGGTTTTTTGAATTTTTTTTTTTTTTTTTGTGTTTGGATATTAAAAAAAAATTTGGACTAAAAAAAATTAAAATTTATTATTGGACTAAATAAAAAATTGCAAAATCCAAGTAGGCACAGGCCAGCCTTTTTTTGTCCGATATTCGTGTACGCAGATCGCGCGCTCACACGTTGAACCTAAACTCAATATCGTGGTATTTTCCTTGAGCATTTGGTTTCATTTTTCTCATACGCACTTGTACAGTACGAAAGGGTACATAGAAAATAGAACTAGAGAACCCTGAAATTGCACCTGCACCTGAAGAAAAGCAAAACAATATTAAGATGTAAAGTTGGTAGTTGAAATATTTCCTTGAAAGCTTTTCAAGTGCATAATGCAATGATATAGTGGCACCTTATGTGCATGCAATTTGCTATAAGACAATTTAGTTATTATCATTTGATGGAATTGGCAGATTGATTGTGACTAATGGAAACCCTTAGTGACCCTTATTCCTTAATTTAAATTCTAGATGCTAAACTAACAATGCTCAAGGGTCAAAAACAATCACAAGTTTACCGCAATTTTGTTCATTAATTAACGAAAGAGGGCTAAGATTGTGTCTGCAGATGTGAACTAGGTTTAGACAGATCAACCTCTATGCAATTAGTAACATATTATTATAGGTATATAGTGCTACTAACATTACCTTGAACATGATATTTAGTCTTTATATAGCTATATGGATTTTTTATTTCCCCTCTAAATGATTTTAGGCTATGTCTACAGATGGGTGTAGTGCCTCTACATCATATTTAGTGTTTATAATGATTATGAAAATTCTTTATCCCCCTATAGAAAAAAATATATGGGAGGAATGTGATTCTACTCTCCCATTCAGTGCTGCTTTCCAGTACAGCATTATACCACTAAGAAGCATGAAAAGAACCAAAATGATCCATAGACTGAGGCCAAATTGAGAGAGAGAGAGAGAGAACCATATTATCGATTTTATTGGGCATCTGTAATTGTGGAAGAATAAAATATTCTCTATCAGCATTATTTTGACTAGAGGTGCCACATTTCTATTGTGCATAGAATCCAGAGAGTTTTTTTACCAAGAAGAATGGAACGTATGGAAGAGTACTAACTAAGACATGCTCTAGTTTCACCCAAGGCAAATGAATCTTCAAAATAATTGAGACTTCGATGATATGATGCAAGCATAACTGTGTTAAATCCTAAAAATGGATTTGCCAAATGCACTCTTCTTGTCCATAATGCTGAAATTCCTTCCTTTGCACTGATCCGGTAGATAGCATCATATATATTTCTGTAATTAACACGCTTTTCAACAGGTATCTTCAAATCTGCCCAAATAAGATTTCGTGCTGAAACTAATGGAGCACTTGCACCATGCCCAATTGTGGCGGCAAGTAGTGCACAACCAACTTCCTGGTAGAAACTAAGTGGCATCCCATCATTGGTAACAACTGCTTTTCTAGTCAAAATCCTAAGAAAACCAAAGACATTACCAAATTGCTTTATAAAAGGTTTCAGGTGAGTAAAAATATTCAAATTTACGACAAAAAAATGTGCACACTAAACTCCACATACACAATTATTAAAAAGATTGCAGTTTTCCTTTTTCATGAGTAGAAGGAAAAATGATGGAAATGTACTTTGTGGATACTCAGGGTATAAGAAGACTTACTCAAATGATCCCAATATCAACGATTTAGCAATAATATGAATTGGAAAAAGATCACGCACAATCTGTAAAGAGAGAGTGATTGTTAAATTCAGTACAATGAACAACAAACCTAATGTCAAATATTAAATTAAAGTGTGAGAGGATGTTACAATTATCAATTTTATAGAGTTTACAAGTAGAGATATCATTGTAACATGCATGAAATCAATCATGCACAAGGCTTTTAATATATTCATAAACATATCCATATGAATATGTCTATGAGTATCGCAACCTCTGGAATAGAGAAACCCACATCTTTCAGCTAAATTACTGACCTATTTCATTTATTTATCTTTTTTGAAGGGGGTGTAAGGTTGGGCTGATGATAAGAAATTATAGGGAACAAAATGAAATATGGAAAATAAATTAGGTTAGCAATCAAACTTGATGAAAAGAAGTATGACTATTAATAGTTGTTTCATGTACTATATTGCTGAATGCTAGTTGAAACAATGAGGGAAATTGGATTTGGAGGACAAAAATGAATGGCGATTGAATGAAACTTGGTAATTTTATCCTAGTTGATTAGTTCCATAGAAGTCACAAATTTGAGAAGCATCTACATTGGAAAGAATACACAACTCAATTGGCATTGTTACAAAAGTAAATCAGAGCATATCTTTAGTTCCCAGAGAAGTTATGATACACTTAAATCATTTTTCTTGCTCAATCATGATAATTAAAAAACAAAAAAAGAAACATGTTTAGTCCATTACATGTCAAGACTATATATACCTTAAATATCCCACAGGAAGATCAAATCCACAATATAAAATCAAAATTCAAAATCAGATGACTATGGCAATGACATATAGACAAACACCTACAACTTGCACTCCTACTCAAGTCTGAATCTGATAAGCTCAAATTAATCCCAACACATAGCTCATCTTATCACTACAAGCATTTTCAACTTTAAATTCTTCAAAAGGCAAAGATTGAAGCTTTTGAATTCTGATCAAGTAGCTAGCTTTAACTAAATTTCCCTACAAAGATTTGATACAACAACAACAAAGTATTTATATAAGTCAAATAAAAAATCCAATCCACTCACAGGCAGACTAATTAAAGCATTTAACTTCTCACTTTCTTTAAGTTGTTTCATGCCATACTCTGACTAAGTGACTATTAATAGTATGAAACAACATAAGCAAACTGAGATGTAAATTTGTTCAATTTCCCAATTATTTAAAGAAAATAAAAATTCCTTTCTGGGTCTGAGATAATAGGGAAAAATTAATGGAAATGAATAAAAATAAAATAAAACAAAATAAGATATAAAGGAGACACCTTGAAAGCAATATTGTACTTTTTATGGAGCAATTGCTTCTGGACCTGATCTTTGGTGTTTGATACAGTTGAATGCATAGCAGCAAGAGGTAATAACTGAAATTGGGTCTCTGTAAGTAGTGCTGCTATCCCTCCATGAAAAACTGGTTTCAATCTGCTACCAAAATCCATTTCCATCTTCTTTTTGTCTATAGAACACCCACCACCATCACTACTCCAATACTGATCAACATTGCCTGTTAAATCGCTCTTCATATTCACTCTCAATCTCTCTAACTCTAATTTAATTTTCTTGCTTTACCCATATATGAGAATGGCACCTAGGGCTTGTTTTTTACTATATATAATTTCTCCATAATAAATCTCAAGAAACATTGGAAAAGAGAGACAGATGAAGAAATATGGAGAAGGTGACACAAAAAGTTCAGTAAATTTATTCTGTTTATATCAAATTTAAAGGTACAACTTGAATGATCATTCTGCCATTTAAAAAATACCAACGGCTAAATGGCCAAATAGCCCTGTAGTTTTGAAAAATGTTGAATTAAATTCCTTCCACGAGTAAATTTGAATATGAGTTTTTATTTTGAGTTAATTAATGTTATTTTTATTAAAAGAATTAAAAAATTAATATTTATTTTTTTAAAAATAAAAAATTAATATTTATTTTTTAAAAAATAAAAAATTAATTTTTATATTTTTGATAATAAAATATGTTTAATAATTTTTAAATAAAAGAAAAAAATTCAAAAACAATTTTTTTTGGATCTCATCTCCACCCTAAAAGCAAACCACTCACACTTCCCTCCTCTTACACTCGGGGTGTAACTACTCATAAGGTGGGGTATATTGGTGCTCCCTTTCAAAATAAAAAAAGCCATCCTCTTTAAATTATTGAAAAAATATTTAAAATTTATAATTTTTGTATACTCATTAGAAAAATATTAAGTATTCAATTAGATTTTTTTTAAATATATTTATGCATTATATATGCATAATTAATATATTAATGATTAATAGAAATTAAATATAACCCAATACTAATTTATGGTGTTATGAGTTTAGTTTCAATTTTTTATCATCCCCTTACTAAATTTTCTAGTTTCGCCCCCTGCTTACACTCGACAGCTATCTACTTCTTCGTTTACCTCCCCTTGTGTTGTAGTGCCTTAGACTTATTGGCTAGTAACTGCTTAAATTTGATGACTCTAGTTGCTTGAGAATTATTAGTTGGACTTGATATATGTGGCCCAACCAGTAGTGCAAAATTTATCCTTTATTACATAGTGGCTACGCTACATAGAAGAGAAGTGGTATTTTTTTGAAAAACAAATTACTACTTATATATATTATTATTTATTTGGACAAATCTTGGCTGCTCCTCTTAAAATAATGATTTGCCTACCTTATGTGTTATTTTTCTTTAAGAAATCGAACTATTTTATCCTTATTTAAAAGTCAAAACATAAAAAAATAACATTAACTAAAAGATAAAAAACAATACTCTTAGTTTTCTCAATTAAAAAAAAAATATCTTCTATTTGAAGTCATACGAAAACTTACAAAGTAAGTTTACAAGAAAAAACACAAAACTTTGAAGAAAGAACAAATCAAGACATCTCTCTTTTTACAAATTTTAAAGTGATAATATTTTTTTGGGAGATTTTGATTTAAAGGTAAGCAATTTTATTTTGCTATCACTTTTTATTTTGTATCTTTTATCTTTCAAGTGTCAATATTTGTATACTTTTTATTTTTATGTGATGAATTTATGTCTAATTTTAATTTAAACTTTTCATAATTAATCAAATGAAAACAACGTTAGGTAATTGTTATGATTGAGTAATTGTTAGATTTGGGTATTAAATATTATAATTTATCATGAGCATGTGTGGTGTGGAACTAATTTTACAAAGGTTAACAAATAAAACATTACAAGCATTGTTCATAAATCTAATTCTGTTTCCTAATTGATTATTATTATTGATTATATCTCATTTTCTTTTCTTTTTTAGTCATGGAAAGGTACTACAAAAGAAAAAGTATGTTTGAATCATTGCCACCTACTCAAGAACAAGAAAGCCATGATCAAGAGTGTCACAATTCGAACAAAAATTCTTATGAGGTTGATATAATAAATCTTCCATCAGACCCTACATTGCGAAAACCGATTATGGATTATCATCCTAATGTAAGGGATGAAGTTTGAAGAGCATATTTGCAAAAGGGACCTTGTCAACCTCATCAACATAATTTTAAACATACTCTACAAGGTTATGTGTTTAGAAGATTCAGTCCATCTTGGTTTGATGAACATCCTACATGGCTAGAGTATAGTATAGTGAAGGAAGCAACATATTGCTTATGTTGTTACCTTTTCAAATCGGATAGTAAAGAACATGAGGGTAGTGGTGATGCCTTTGTTGTAGAAGGCTTTAGCAATTGGAAGAAAAAAAGAAAAGGTACAAATGCATATTGGAGATCCTAATAGTACACATAATCGGGCTTTCAATAATTGTCAAGCTTTGATGAATCAACAACAACATCTTCAAACAATTGTCAATAAGCAATCTAGACAAGCTCGAAGTGATTATCGAGTTCATTTAAATGCTTCAATTGACTGTAGTCAGCTTCTTTTAAAATAAGGTTTAACTTTCCGTGGTCATGATGAATCAAATGATTCATTTAATCCAGGAAATTTTAAGGCTACTTTAAAGCTTCTTTGTGATCATAATGAGGATATCAAAAGAGTTGCTATTGATAAGTGTCCTGGAAATCTTAAATTGACATTTTCAGATATTCAAAAAGATATTGCGAGTGCTTGTGCAATTGAAACCACCAATGGCATCATTCAATACCTTGGGAATGCTTTATTCTCTATTTTGGCAGATGAAGCTCATAATGTATCAACTAAAGAACAAATGGCAATTGTTATATGCTATGTGAATAAGCAAGGCAAAGTAATTGAACGTTTTTTAGGTATTGTACATGTTGGTGACACTAGTGCTTTATCATTAAAGGCAGCAATTGAATCAATATTTGCCAAGCAGAACCTAAGCATATCAAGATTACACAATCAAGGCTATGATGGGGCAAGCAATATGCAAGGTGAGTTTCATGGTCTTAAAGCTTTAATTTAAAAGAGAATAAAAGTGCTTTTTATGTTCATTGCTTTTCACATCAACTTCAATGGGCACTTGTAGCAATTGCAAAAAATCACATATCCATTGCCTTACTCTTCAATTTAGTTTCAAGTGTTGTGAATGTTGTTGGAGGCTTTTGTAAGCGCCATGATATGCTTTTAGAGTCTCAATCGCGTAATGTTTTGAAGGCAATTGAATGTGGTAAACTTAAAAGTGGGCAAGGAAAAAAATCAAGAGACTACTCTTAAATGGGCTGGAGAGACACGATGGGGTTCACATTATAATACTTTGATTAGTTTGATTAAGATGTTTTCTTCGATAGTTGATGTTCTTGAATTTGTAATAGAAAATGAAAAGTTTGAACAAAAAGTCAAAGCTTACACTTTATTGGATTCATTCCAATCCTTTAATATTGCATTTTACTTTCATTTGATGAAAAACATATTAGGAATTACTTATGAATTATCATAAGCATTGCAAAGAAAATATCAAGATATTGTGAATGCTATGGCCTTGGTTAAGATAGCTAAGAAATGGTTGCAATTAATGCGAGACAATGGATGGAACTCTTTGTTGGATGAGGTGTCTTTATTTTGTAATAACCACAACATAGAGGTTCTTAATATGGATGATATGCATATTGCTTAAGGACGGTCTAGACGCAACATTGAGAAAGTGACAAATATGCATCATTACAAGGTTGAGTTGTTTTATGTAGTTATAGATTTTCAACTTTAAGAGCTTAATAATCGGTCTAATGAGGTGAATACATAGTTGCTTTTATGTTTTGCATGCTTGAGCCCAATTGATTCATTCTCTTTGATAAAGATAAGTTACTTCGTGTTGCTCAATTTTATCCAAATGACTTTTTTGATATCCAACTCATTTCACTTGAAAATCAGTTGGAGAGATATATAATTTATATGAAGTCTAGTTGTGAGTTTTTGAATATGACAAAAATTGGTGATCTTGCTGAAAAAATGATGAAGACAAGAAAGGATATTTTGTATCAATTGGTTTATAGGCTCATAACTCTAGCCCTTGTTCTACAAGTTACAACTGCCACAAGTTGAGAGAACATTTTCTGCTATGAAATTTATGAAGAATCAGTTGCATAACAAGATGGGAGACTAATGGATGTCTGTCACGACCCAACTTCTGAGTCGCGCCCATAGAACCCATGAGCACTAGCAATCAACTACAAATCTATTAGAAATCCATCAGAGTGCTAGCAGCTCATATTCTAATCCCAAGATACGCAACCTGGATATAACACTCCAAATCGCTCACCTTATACCCTCAACTTCAATTCTAATATCACAATCTTTATAATTCATATTATCATTCTTATAAACAACATTCATCTTAAATAATATCATATAAAACATATCATATACAATTTAGCATTTAATACTATCATCAACATATAAACATTAATTACAAAATTATATTTCAATTATCTCACATACTATAATCAAAATGACCATGAAGCTCTATATCAGACTTTAAGTTACATAGATACTTTGAATCAAAATAACAAAATAAAACTTCTTTAGCTTAGTACTTCCCAAGCGAAGAAGAAACTTGAGAATGACCTCGCTCATGTCTGTCTATTCTTGAAAAACATTATAAACCATGGAGTGAGAAAAATCTCAGTGAGCAAATAATTTACTAACATGATATCTATGAAGGAAAAAAAATAATAGGTAATAGTATCAATTCATCTCATATGAAATGGTATTTAGGAATCTCATATCTTTTTAGCATAAATCAAATAATTTAGAAGCGGAGTGCTTCCCATATATTGACATATAAAAATAGAGTAGAGGTTTGTGCCTTGCTTACTCCCACATATAAAGTGCAAGATTGATCATGTCTTACGGCTAGAATCATCAAACCCTTCCTAGCTATGAAAGGATTATTGGAACCGAACGCAGCGGAATCGATAGGCTTGTGAAAAATCAAACATTTTAAAATTTCACAACACCTATTGTTTGGTCCAATAGAACTTCCCAAGCAATCTCCTAATTAATGTGTAAAACACATATGCTAGAAAAGAAAGAACAAGGGGTAATCAAATTACCTCTTGACGCCAAGACTTTGTTTCTTCTCTTTTCCACCAAAGCTCCCCAAGTGTGAAGCCTCTAGAATTTCCACACCAAGCTTCCTCTATCAAGCTCCTTTGGTTTCCTTAGATGTTCTTGACTTCCTCTCTTTGGTTGTCCAAATGAAGT
>CATKHJ010641025.1:0-10102 GCA_949750685.1 Vernicia montana
TACATGAGAAATATAATTCTAAACATAATTTTTCTACCGATGTATATTTTACTTCATGCTCGGTCACGCTTCTACTTAGATAGTAAACGGCCCGTTCAAAACCCTCTTGTTCCTGTGCTAGCATGCTTCCAATCGAGTCTTCAGAGGCCGAAATATAGAGGATTAAAGGCATATTCGGCCTTGGAGGCGCCATGACTGATGGTTTAGTCAGATAATCCTTGATTTCGTCAGACACCTATTGATGTTCTTTGGTCCATATAAAATCTCTGTCATTTTTAATTTTCAATAAATTTCTCCAAGACCGAAGTTTTCCTGCTGTATTGGTGATAAACCTTCTTAAAAAGTTTATATGCCTAATCAATCTCTGAAGTTCTTTCTTTGTTCGGGGTGGCGTGCCTCAATAATTGCCCTGGATTTATTTTTATCAACTTCCACTCCCCTTTGATGCACTAAAAATCCAAGGAAGTTTCCATCTGATACCCCGAAGGCACACTTAAGTGGATTCATTTTGAGGTTGTGCTCCTTCATTCGTTCAAATGTCTTTCGGAGATCGGCTAGGTGTTGCTCTTCCTCTTGTGATCGAACCGCTATATCATCTATATATACTTCCATGATTTTCCTGATCATATCATGAAATATTAGATTCATTGTTCTTTCATATGTGGCTCCCACATTTTTAAGGCCGAATGGCATGACGACCCACTCATATGCTCCAATTGGCCCTGGGCATCTAAACGCCGTTTTACTTACATCTTCCTCGGCTATCTTGATTTGATTATAGCCCGAATGCCCATCCATAAAACTTAGAATAAGGTTTCCCGCTGCCGAGTCTACCAGCATATCTGAAATCGGCATTGGGTATTCATCTTTGGGAGTGGCAGTGTTTAGGTTCCTAAAATCCACACATATCCTTAATTTTCCATTCTTTTTTATTACGGGGACAATAATAGACAACCATTCAACATATGTAGCAATTCTGATGAACCCTGCATCGAGCAGTCTCTTGATCTCTTCCCGAACTAAATCTTCCACTTCTTTTGATATTCTCCTCATAGGCTGCTTGAATGGTTTATATCCAGGTTTAATTGGTAACCGATATTCAACTAATGATCGGTCTAAACCTGGCATTTCATGGTAGATCCATGAAAAGCATTCTTTAAATTCTTTAAGCAATGCCACCAGTCTTTCTTCAAATTCTATGCCCAACTTTGCATTGATGAATATAGGCCGAGGATCCATTTCTGTACCCAAATTAATTTCTTTCAATGGGTCCTGAACTTCAGTTGGTTCGTCTTCATGCTTTTTAGATGCTAGTCTCACATTTTTTAATCGCAACTGGCTTGCTGGATCTTGACATTCATCCTCATAGATACACTCGGCCACTGCTACTTCCCAATTATGGAAAAGATGTAGGATCTTTTTCCAAACTTCTTATTTTTTGGACTTGGTCATTAATTTGAAGGTGAGATTCGGCCTGTCAGCCGAACTGAAGTGGACCGAACAACTTCTTCGGCCAGTATCCTTGATTCATCTAAGGCTGATTCTTCGGGTTGTTTCCTTTTGTATTTACCATCTTTAGAAACTTCGATCTCTGTTACCTTGATATGGGGTTCATAATATAATGTGTTGGCCATGTGGACTTGTTCCTTGAATGGATCCTTTTCTGCATGGACAATCTTGACGTTTCCATTCTTGAATAATATCAAATGTTGATGCATGGAGGAAGGTATACATTTATTGGAGTGGATCCAGTCTCTGCCCAGGAGAATGTTATAGTTACTTTTCACATCCACAACAAACATACCTTCATGCTAAATTTCTCGACTGACCTTCATTTGAACAATTATGAATCCTTTTGCTAGTGTTTCCCCCTAGTAAAGTCGGTCATTGAGATATCGGCTTTCTCCAGATCTTCTTTGTTCAAGCTGAGTTTTCTAAGCATCCGGAGAGGCATGATATTGACACCTACTCCATTATCCATCAATACTCTATTCATGGGGACCCCATTTATTTCAGCCTTGATATACAGGGGCCGAATATGATTAGTTAATGACATTGGTGTTTCTTCGAGAATAACTGATTGCCGAACTTCTTCTCCATCATCTGTGGTTTTGGCTTCTAAAACATCACCATCCAAAGTGGAGGTTTAGCCCGGTCTCGGAAGGAAGTCACAAGGCAAGATAGTGACCATATTAGTATTGCCCCTGCTGAATAGATTCTCAGTTTCAGCATCCATAGGATCTTTGGGTTCCTTCACCGTGTCTTCACCATTGTTTTGTTCACGCTTTGGGACCCAGACTCTTCATCGCTTCACTTTCGTACTAATCTTGTCAATGACAGGCTTCGGCTTAGGATTAATTTTGTAAATCTTTGCTTAGAGCCCTCGCTGATTTCTGTTATCATGACGTAACCTTAATTTCGCTTCATCAGCCTTCATCTTGTTGCGGGCTTGAACTTTATTTTCGATCAATTTTATTATTGCTGGGCTTTGACCATCTGCAGTTGCTTCATATTCGGCGGCTAAATAAGCCTATTCTACTTGTTTTTGCCTTTGCCACCTCCTTTTCTGTGTCTTGGTTAGAATTGGTCTTCTAATTTCTTGTGGCCCAATTCTATCGAAGACACTCCTCCTTGGAGGTCAGTGTGATTCCCAAATATCAACAGACTGAGGCTTAGGTTTGAAGGATCTTTACCCTAATTCACGACTCGGTACCTGTTTATCAATTTTTGTCTGTTCCTGATGTATTTGCCTCGCAGGTTGCAATCCTTGGTCTTTGGCCTGATTAGTATCGATCGATTTGCTGGGTGCAAAATTCTTCCACTCTTTTTCTCACAGTTTGATGTCCAATGCCCTCTTTGTCATGAGAAGTCTCTGGTCTCTTTCTCTTTGGCACCACATTTAATTATGTCTTGCAAGACGGGCATACTAAGTGACCCTTGGTCCCTAAATGACCGTGAATGCCTTTCTGAGAATCCACCCAAGTTATTGGTTCAGACTTATATTGACCTCTTGCACTTTTCCTTTGGCTAAGAATTCTAATTTATCTCTTGGCCGATCAATCTTTCTTGGTTGTCTTTGTCCGGATCCCAGAACTTTGATCCTAGTAGTATTGATTTCGGCCATCTTTACATCCCCTTTAGTGCTTTTAGGGAAGGGGTTCGTCTCTACTGCAATTGATTTTTCTTTTGTTGGAAAAGCTAATCTTCCTTCTGATATTGCCTTTTGAACCACATTTCTAAAGATGATACAGTTATTTGTTTTTTGTTTGAAGGAATTATGCCACTTACAGTAGTCCTTTTTTGCTCTTTCTTCATATGAAGGAATAATATGGCCAACCGACAAAACTATTTGGTTATCTTTCAATAAACAGTCAAATATTTCGTTGGCTTTTGTTAGATCAAATGAATATTCCTTCGCAATTTTATTTGTTTCAGAGGTCTTCTTAAAACTAGATGGTTTGTTTAAGGCCGAATATTCATAGGAATTCCCTGCTTTTAACTCGGCCAAACATACCTCTTCATCTTCCGAGTCAGATTCTTCTCCCAGCTGCACATTTGACATTTCGACAGGATTTCGGTAATAGGTGCCTTTGGATGAGGATTTTCTCTGATATTTTTCTTTCAGCAATATTTCAAAACTATTAACCCGATCCAATAGATCATAAAAATCCCTGAACCTGTGGCCCTCGAAGTGCTCCCTGATAGTAATATTCATACCATTGAAGGTTAGGCTCACCAATTCTTGCTCGGTAATGGTAGCGTTACAATAGGCTTTCATCTTTCTGAACCGAGCCACAAACTTCTCAGCCGATTTTCCAGGCATCTGATAAGCCCTTGCTAAATCGGCCAAAGAAATAGTAGGGGGTGTGCAGTAGAATTCAGTGTGGAACATTTCCTCCAACTGCCCCCAAGTAGTTATGGAATCTACACGCAAGTTAGTATACCAGGTAAAAACAGTTTTAGTCAGAGAATTACCGAATAAGCGAAGTTTAAGAAAGTCTTCGACTGATGCTTCTCCACATTGCGTTGTGAAACAGGAAACATGCTCTATCGTACTTGCGTTATCTTCCCCCAAGAATAAAATGAATTTGAGAATTTTAAATCCCCTGGGGAAAGGATATACTCGGTCTATCCAGATTCGGTAAGGCTTCCTGTATACTAGCCGAGTGTTCTCCCTGAAATCAATGCCCATCCTTATTAACGCCCTCATCATATCATTGTCAATCAGCTGATTAGCACGATTATCCCTTTCTTGTTCTCGAGCTCGATCATTATAGACTAGATTGTCTTGCCAATGGTTCAGCAGTCTGTCATTTCTTTGCCGAAGCTCAAGCTCACATATCCCTCTATCTTAGCCATTATTTCTGTATAAATCATGAGGTTGGAAATCATTACCTTGACGAGCGCAACCGTGACCCTCATTATAGCCATCTCGGTTATGTCTCAATAGATTGACTTCGCCGTAACGGGGCTCAAGAACATTATTTCTCCTATTCTCAGGTATATTTCTTCTCAGCTGATCACCGAAATTTCTTCTTCCGGCCATATCCTCGTTTCTACCTTCCATCAGTTCTGAAAAACCAGTCAAGGCCGTTGTGAAATTTTCTAAACTTCGGTCAATGGTTCATTGTATTGTCCTGTTTTCCTCCACCATTGGCCTCATAACCACAGCAATCTGTTCAATCATCCCCATATACAAGTCATTGTTTACTTGGGAAATGCCGTCGACAATGGCCATTTGATTAGCTTGGCTAAAAAGCATTGGCCTCGGGGGCGGGAGTTGTCTATCATAATCAGGATCCTTGATATTTCCCGTCTGTTCACCGGCGGTAAAAGGGTCTCGGACGGTAATTTGCCTTGCCGGTAATCCTAGACGCAACGCTGTCCTATTGAGGGGGTCGGCCATAGTCGGATGACTTGTTTCTTCCCTATTTTCCAAACCATGCTCGGTCTGGTTTGCTCCACTCTGTGCATCGGCCGCTCCAAGTGTTGCATCTTTTCCAGTTTCAAAGTTAGACATATTCCTGACTTAAGCGATAGGGTCCCACTGGGAGTGCCAAAAAGATGTTTACCCTAAAAATTAATTTAGAATTAAACCTTTAGATTGTTTAATTGGGTCCCTGTTACAGTACTATCAGTCCTCTGGATCAGTGTTGATTGTTGCTCTTTTTGGTGTTTTCTAGTTTAATAAACAATAAAATAACCTAAATCTGATATATATAGGAACCAAAGTACCGTCAAAAGTGAATCTAGGGATCTATGCGATTAAAAAATTAACCTGAAAAGACAAATATATAGGCTGCCGGAGCCATCAATCAATCAAATCAAGGGTCTGATATTTAGGTAGTGAGTACCATCAATCAAAGAAAAGAGAGTAGTATATAGGCTGTTGCCGTCAACTAGTTGATCACAGCAAAATAATTTTGAGAAAATTTGGTTTTGTATTAAGTTGAGTGATACTTTACAACGTGTTTTTCCAGCCTATTTATAGGAGCTATACATGGGTATTTTAGTACATAAGAACCAAGTAAATCCTAATCCTAATAGAAAAATAAATCAACTGGGCTTATTATAAACAAAATAGGCCCACGTAAAACTTAATTTATAAAAGTATTTGTACAGTTAATCCTATTGATATCCAGGCCCAATTCCCTTTTCGGGTCGGCGTCAACAAGAATCAATCTCAATGGAGTCAATATCAATGGAATGGATAACTATAAAATCAATGTTGACTCATTTTATGTTTTGATGTACAAAACTTAGCAAAATTGATGCAATTACTTATTATATGTTTGCACTATGCTTATATGTTAATTAAGAATCATTTAACATTGATCAAAATATGTTGAAAGCATTTTCAAGGTGTGAACGCACGTTCATCTATATGCATAAGAATTACTATTTACACAGAACATATTTGAACGAGCCTTCAAGATATTGAATGCACGTTCATGTGCTTGAACGCATGTTCAAAGGATATGAACGCATGTTCATCTTGGAAATGAGAATTCTTCAAATCACACATAATGGTTTTGAACGAACCTTCAGAATTGTGAACCGCCGGTTCAAGAAGCTTGAACGCACCTTCAAGGTGCGTAGGTCTTAAAAAATATAGCCGTTGGAAGATGGAGGGAAGCTAAAGAAAGTCAAGGGGGAGCATATTTCTTTTGGATCAACCTAGTCCCCAAATCCTCTTTGATTTATAGACTAGTGATCTTTTTCCTTTGGGATATAATTGGAATCATTTAATTGGGTTTTTTTCTTAAATTTTCCCAAATAAAAAATAAAATTAAGGTGGCGACTCATCAAAAATTTTCAAAATCAACCAATCTAAACCCGAGAGTTCCAACGTGAGTACAAACTCAAATGAACATTTTTATTCCCTCTAGCGGATCGAACCGGTGCTCAGGCGAGGCCTCACACTTGTTGTTTTTAGCTTGGAGCTCTTTCCCAAGCTCAATTCCTTATGTAATTTCTGTAATGCAAATGCAGAAAGGTAAGCAATTACAAAAATTTTCGTTCATCAATTCATTATAGCTTGCTTAACAATAATTTCCTTCAAGAGAACAAGTATCTTAACTCTAAATCATATCCATAGAGTAGCAAACGTACCCTGGCTTTATCCACTAATCTTAATACCGCTTTCAGAGATTCCTCCATTTCCTTTCCTTCAGTTAAAAATAAAAAATAAAAATAAAAATAAAAAAAATGAATAAACTGCAACACGAATTAGAAACTAAAAGTATGAGATGTTGGACAATAACTTGATGAAACTCGATGTTCGTAATCGAATGCATGAAAGATCAAGGAAGCACAATGAAAGGCCACAGACCATTAAGATTGGACATTTAGGGTACGTTTGTTATACAGTAATGCAATATAATGTAATATAATCAAATGTATTTTTAATGTAAATATTATACTAAAAATGCATTTGATTAAATTGCATTACGACCTACCAAATGTACTCTTAGATAATCAACTTAGAACACTCAATTACTAATGCACACCAACTTAAGAATTGGTTACAGAAAGATGTTTGGTTTTTTACTAAAATTTCATGAGCAAAGGAGAAAAAAAATCTTTCAATCCAAAAATACAAAACAAAAAAGGCCACTCATTTACTAACAATAATGGCAGTCCAAACTACATTTGAGTAGAACAACAATTAATCAAAAGTACACAAGACATGATAACAATACTAAAACGAATTTCTTTAAAAAAATAAAAAAAAAATTACATGGGTTCAATTTCAAGTAAAGAGTTTTTTAACTTTCGCTTTTGAAATGAATCCAATAGCAATTCTTGGAAAAAAAAAAACATCAAACGATCAACAATTTAAACATGTAACAAAATCTACGAGACCAAATTCAATAACCAAGAAATTATCACATAAAAAGAGAAGATGAAAAATAAGAAACCAAAAATTTTCCAAACCTAATCAAATGTTGCTTCAACTTTAACTATGACCACAGTTGAAATGAAACTCTTTACATAAGAACAAGAAACAAAGATCAGCGGAAATTTTTTATCTACATTAGGTGCATAGGCTTATTTTATACATCAAATTAATGAATGATAAGATATTTTAACTAATATAACTCTTTTGTCTATTTTTTACCAAGTGAAAAAATACCGATATCATTTTTTACTTCATATATTATTATCTCATTAGATTGGTGTATACATCCAGTGTAAATAAGAATTTTTCTCAACCGAAAAAAAAAACTCACAAATTTCTCATAATCTTAAATGCTAAAACCTAAAAGTTTAACCACTAATTTCTCATACTTCATGTCCTCAACTATTCATTTTCTATGCCAAATGCAAGCAACTTATTTCTCAAAACTATTTTATTTAAGAAATAACTTCTTTCTTATTTTTTCTTTTTTTTTTTTTGGAAAAACTTTTTTCTTATTTTTTCAGTTGCACGTACAACATTTTAAAATATATATATATATATATATATATATATATATATATATATATATATATATATATATATATATATATATATATCATTGAATTCAAATTCGAGAGCTCAATGGAGATGAATAAAACTATTAAAATATTTTATTCGACGAAATAACTTTTTTCTTATTTTTTTTAGTTGCGTGTACAATGTTATTTTTAGATTAATTAGCTGTATTGAATTCAAATCCAAGACCTCAATGGAGATAAATATGACTATCAATATATTTCATTTGAGAAAATAACATTTTTCTTATTTTTTCAGTTTTACTTACAACAATTAAAAATATATATATATTTTTGAACTAATCAGCTCACTGAATTCAAATTCAAGAACTCAATAAAGATAAATAAGTACACACGAAAAAATGTTCCTTTTTCAATAAATAGGACTATTTAAATATTTAAAGCTTATCAAAATTTTATATTATTAAATTATAGTTAGATATAAAAATAATAAATATTTTATAACTATTTTATAAATAGCACTAACTGCGATCATCGGTGGTAATTGATAAATTAATTGACATACCATTAAGTAGTTTTTGTGCAAATTATTTTATTATATTCATAAGTCTATTAAAAATATGGAAAATGAATTAATTTATTTCACTAGAAAAAATATTTAATTTTAAAACTAAAAAAAATATTATAAAAAATTTAACTAATTAACAGAAAAAGGTTAAAGAGTAATTACATAAAATATTATTTTACTTATATTAAAACTTGCTATGAAAATAGCATGAACCTTTTATTATTCGTATCATTTTTATTTTTATTTGTAAAATGATTTTATTAAATTTTATTTTTATTTGTAAAATAATTTTATTAAATTTGAATCCAAATTTAGTTGATAAAAGGTTATGTAGAAAATTAAAAAAAAAAAAAATCAAAGAGATTTATCATATGAAAATTTTACAATGATTCTGATTTTCTCTACAAATAATAATGTTATATGATAAAAACAAATCAATTGTTTGATGAACCTTATTGAATTTTCTTTTATACGCAGAAAAACTCGAATCTTTCTATACTTACTATATATAAAAGTGGCTATCTAAGGAAACATTTTAGAACAAAAAGAACATTTAACTTTTTTTAATTGATAAAGATAACCTTAATAACTAATTTTTAAAAATTTATTTGGATACAAATTTTAAATTTTTATGAAATAATTAAATAGAACGAGTAAAAAAACAATCAAATTAATACAAACTTTTAAATATTATAAAACATGATCCTCAAATTCAAAATTTTAAGAATATATTATTTAATTATTTATTTTTATTTCTCAGTATTTATACTTCTAATACATATATATATATAATATTATATATAAAAGTGGCGATCAAGAAAAAAATATTTATGAACATAAAAGGATATATAATTTCTATTTATTGACTAAAATGGCCTTTAATTATTTCTTAGAATTTTTAATTTTAAAATTAGATAAAAAATCAAATTACTATATTCAATATCTAAATAGTATAAGACAAAAATAATAATTTTATTTGATTTAAAAGTATTAATTTTAATTTTACTTAAACAATATTTACTAACTTTACTCCTAAAAAAAAAAGAATCAACTCTTCTTCTTATTAAAATAAATTGTGGTTTTTATTATTTTCTAAAATTTTCAATTTTAATTCTTACATTCTATAACTACATGTTTTTAGTTTTAATTTTGCAATAGTAATTATTGGAAACTAAGCAAGTTACGTGATTCTCTCTTCATCAAATATTCCTTACTGTATTTCTTGCTATATTTTCACAATTACCTTTCGTAACTTTTCCTTTTACATTCCTTAATTATTGTGATGGTGTTTTCTATGGTTACTTTGTTTTTAACAAAGTAAACCTACTTTGTTTTATTGACCATTACGAAAAAAATAACTCTTTTACGAAAAATCACAATTTTCTTATATTTTTTTTATAAATTAAACTATTTTTTCGTAATTTTTCTTGATTGCGAAAAAAATTTTAATTTTACAAAAATATAATTTATTTTGTGTAAAATAATAATTTTATGAAAAAGTTTCTAAATTAACAAAAAAAATATAATTTCGTAATTACGAAAAAAATTATTCTCTTATAAAAAATTATAATTTTCTTATATTTGTTCGCAATTCTT
>CATKHJ010641076.1:0-42664 GCA_949750685.1 Vernicia montana
AGAACCACGATCAATTCTCAATCTTTATGAATGTTCAATTCCAATTAAGCTTTCTCAAGACAATTAATAAGAAAAACGTTATTTAATTAACAAGCATGCAATTGTTAAAAAGATATATTATTATTAACCATAAAGATAAAACAATTCAGTGAATAATTCAATTGATAAAAAGGTATTCAATCCATACAATGAGTTCTAGGATTCATCCAAGATATAGGTTTACAGATATTAGTTCATAATGGAAGATTTGAAACAATAATAAACGAAAGGGGTAAAAGAAATTAAACAACCCATCTCGAATGGTTTAATAATCCTTACTTCATTCTTCAATTCTTGATTCCAATCTTAAGTATATGACTTTCCACCTTCAATTTCAGCTGCAAAGAAAATTTTCTTTTTCTTTGTCCTTAGAGAAATCGCCCTTTTTTTTAATCCTTTCCATCCTCCTTTTCAATCCCATTTTAGTTAGCTTTATACTCTTGAAAATCTGCCTGATATGCCCACAGGTACACCCGTACCTGTCTGGGCATACCAAATCTTGAGAAACAGTAGCTATGGTACGCCCACACCTTGAAATGGTATGCCCGTACAATTCTAGACGTACCATTTATGAACAGTATGGAATTAGACTTTGGCTTCTTCATGACTTTTCTAGATCTTTTTCTTAGCTTTCCAACGACACCTAAATTGCCTCAATCGGACATTTGTAGCTCAAGTTATATTCAAAATACTCTAAGGTGTCCAAAGCTGTCAACACATCAACTTTGCATTTGATCTTCAAAACTTTTCTTCAATTCTCTCCCAAAAATGCCTCGAATTCGTGTCTTATCTTCGTGATTTCAATAAATTTGATTCATGGCCACCTAAAACATGAAATTCCTATAAAATAACTCTGGAAAAACGTTAAACAAACAAATCAAACTCAATTTAAGGATAAAATACATTAAGAACAAGGGGTAAAATGTATTCAATTAAGCACTTATCAATAAGATAAAAATTACAAGAAATCATGTATGCATAAAGTGGATAATCCAAATATATGAGTCCAAGTTCCAAAGATAAATCATACATCTTCGAGTATTGAAGTTCATTCATTAGCATGATTCTTATATCCTTCATTCTGAGAATATAAGTATTGAGCCAAGTGATAAGTAAACAAGAGCTATCCTTGTGAGTTAGCCTTGTGATACCTAGCCTCACAAGTATGGTAGTATATTCTTTACTCACTGCTTTATCTCATTAGTGATTCCATTTTTCCAAGAGAACAGCATAGTGAGCAAGTGGATCCTCAAGCATCATTCTTCATTTGAGGATTTTCTTATTAAAGTAAAGTTTCATTTGATATATATGAATATGTATATGTTAAAATTATTGTAGTAGCTCCATGAGTGTTAAAATAATATTGTAATTGATGGGTATATGGTAAAAGTTATATGGAAAGAAGAATATATATAAGTTAATTGATAAATACAATGATACGGTTGATAAGCATGTGATGAGAAGAATAAGTGTATATGTGCTCAGGTTCTGATCTTGGGATATGATATGATGTGATGTCATGAGATGATTATGGTTTAATTGCATAATAATGTATTGGATTGTATAGTGTGTATGGGTTCTACAGATTTTCGATGGCCTTATGCCTATCCATGCCCTAAGATCGTTGCGACTCAGATGTTGGATCGTGACAACAAGAATAGTTGTATATTTTCTACTCACCTTTGCCAAAAAGAATGCTCTATACTCTCTATAGAAATCCTTAATCATATCAAACAATAAAGTTCACCACAACATTCTCCATCCTCATGGTGTCCCCTAGGTTGAGCTATACCTAAAAACACACATAATGAAAAATATATCAATTTATGCTTTTACATCATTCTACACATATTCTACACATGCCATGATACTCTAATCTCATATCAACTTAAACTTATATGAAGGGAATTGAAGAAAATGGAACAAAACCCTAACTTACCTCTTTAATGAATGCTTTAAAAAAATGAAGAACAATGGGCTCTTGAAGCCATAAATCTCGTTAATGATATAGATGAAGTAATTAATGAAGCTCCTTAGCATTTAATGTAGGTGGGTTGGTGATTTTCTTAGAGAAAATAGAGTTAGAACTCAAAAAATGGTGTAATGAAATAAATTGGGTCTCAAATTCTCTTTATATAGCTAATTTCCCGATTCTACTCCCGACATGAGTCACGGGCTTGACTGATCACTGTTCACACTACTGTTCATATTTTTTTCATTGCCTTGAATTTCATTCAGAAGTGATTGTCTGAAGTTCAATCTTTTAGTCACCGCCGTGAATAGTGCTGTAATTGAGCCAAGTTTTAGCTTGCTCAAGCTCTGCTAGATATTTTTTTTTTTCGAGCTCGAGCTTTGGATCGAGCTTGAAAATATATTCAAGCTCGGCTCATTTAAACTCAAGCCAAGCTCGAGCTTGGCTCATTAATAAATTATAATTAAGTTAAACTCAAACTAACTTATCAAATGCTCAACTTCCTACATAATTATTTCTAATAAAATAACTATAATAAAAATACTTAAAATTAACATAAAAGCAAAAGCATCCAATTAGTGGGAAAAAAAAAACCAATCATAAAATTGAGCATTACATGTATTATAAAGATATTAATTAATAAAAAAAGATATTTTTAAATATTAGAATATTAGATTATATAATAAGAAAATATTAGATTATGTTAATCAGGAGTATATATATTTTAGTCAAATTGAATTACCAAAAAGTTTATAGGAGTATTAAAATATAATTTTTGGAGTGTCAAAATTATTAAGTTAATAATAATAATAATCAATCTTTTCACAAGCCTATTAATCGAGTTATTCGCGAGCCTGTTCACGAACTTATAATCGAGTTGTTCACAAGTCTAATCGAGCAGAGCTTAACTTTGCTCAAACTCGATTCGTTTATTCATCGAGTCTTAAATTAAGGCTCAAACTTGACTCATTTATAAAATAAACCAAATGCAAACGAGTTTTTATCGAGCTGAACACCGAACCACTTACAAACAGCTCGGCTCATTTACACCCCTAGCCGTGAACACACACTTCACCACCATGACTTTTATCCAGCAGCATAATTTGGGAAATTCTCAAGTCTTAAATTCAAATCTCAACACATAGCCCATATATACACTTAACATGTAACTCACAACTCATAAATACTCATGAATACAACTTATAACTCATAAGTATACACATAATGCAACTCATAACACATAAACATGATTAAAGAATGTATATACGAACTTGGGGTATTACATATTTAAACATTTGAATTAATTAATTTGCATGGTATTCACTATCGAAATTTTAATGAAAAAGATGACCATAAAATTAATTATATTTAAACTATATATAATATTTCAATTATTACATATTAACAAAAAATATTAAATCTAACAAATTAAACAAATTCAAAACTCATAAATTTAACAAAATCAAATAGAAATTAAAAACCACAAATAAACAAAATTAAACCCATATCTAAAATACAGAACAATTATTTCAAGAAAAAAAAACCACAATAAATATAACAAAATTTTTTAGATCAAACAGAAATAAAATTAACAAATATAACAAAGAAAAAACAAATTAATAACAAATTACAAATATTACAAACATAGGAAAAAAACAAATCAAATTACAAACACATAAAAAAAAGAAATAAATACCTGGCATCAAAGAACCGACAGCGGCGAAGCTCCTGCGGTCGTTCGATAACCAGTAGAAAGAGTGAGAGAGAGACAGAACCCATAAAAAATTTTTGAAAAATTAAAACATAAATACAAAAATAGAATTATTGAGACATAACCATAACCCAAAAAAATAAATTAAAAATTAAAAAATATATATACAAAATGCATACCTGATCAATGGCGGCGGTGGAGACTCTAGACCGACGAGGATCAACGATGGCCATCATAAAAGAAAAGAGAATCCAGTCTCTTTCTTTCTCCAGCGGCAAGGGCAAAAAAATTTTGCCCCTGCTGCTAACGTTTTAATATATATAGCAAGCACAACTAGGGTTTATAACCTAGCAATGCCTCAACGACACCAAAACGCGTTGCTAAACCCAAATCCATTAAGTGAAATGGCACCAACCATATCGTTTCACTTAAAATACACTTAGCAGTGTTGTTGTTCACTGTCGGTGTGTTGCTAAAGGTGTCACTTCGTTGGCAAAAAAAATTGACAAAAACTTTCCGCCATATTTAGTGACATTTATCACATGCGTTGCTATATAATGACGTAAATGGTGATGTCATCACTGAGATAAGCGTCGCAAATGCATCGCTACCGGCATCACAGTGCCTATCTTTTTTTTTTTTTTTCCGTCTCCGTTGCATCATTATCGCGTCGCTAATTAGTGACACCAACTTGGCGTCACTATTTTGTGTCTTAAAATTCTCATTTTCTTGTAGTGTTTATCTAAAATGGTGCACTTTGATTTTTGACCAGAATCCGACGAAGATCGAGGATGCCAGCGTATATTTCCAATGATCTCCGATGAGTGAGAGAAAGTGATCAGTATTTTTGGATTCCCCATTTCGAGACGAATCCGTGGATATTTGTTTCATCATCAACGGCTGCCGACGATAGTCTTTTGGTGATTTTCTGATGACTTTTCGGTGAGTGTCACTCAACAGTCTAGAATTTGTTATAGATGTTTATTTGGTTATTCTATATGATTAAGTTAGTATTGAGTTAGAATTGTTAGCATGCTTAAGAATTGAGAATTCATGAGTTGAATTGAGGAATTAAACTATCTTATTAAGGTTTTAAAAATCTCAGTTGATATTTGATTTCGAATTTCATATATAGGCTTAAGTGAGCCAAGGATTGGATGAGCTACATGCTACTGAGATGATTTGAAATTGATTGAAAGGATATAGCAATTTAGGTAAGTTATGAAGTGCATATTCGTATTTCTTTATGTTTTACTATTCATTGTATATTGCATTTTGTTTATAAGGTCATTCGGACCGAAGCCTATTGTAAATGTAAACTGACCCTTATTATTGCTAAAGTCATTTGGGCTAAGGCTCCATTGTTTGTTAAATGACGAAGCCATTTGTATGTTATTGACGAGGCCACTTAGGCCAAAGACCTATTTCATATGTTAATGATCTCATTGAAGCCATTTGGGCTAATCTATTGATGTTTATGATTTGATTCCATTGAACTATGACCAAGCCTAAGATTATGAGTAATAGAACTCCTACCTAATGAGGGAAAAGACATTAGACCTTGTGCACTTGATGATGCCTTACTTAGGGAGGGCAGTACCCTAGGTGTGTATTTGAGAAATGCACGTTAAACAAAGCCTTACCTAGAGAGGGCAGTACTCTAGATGTGTATTCACGAAATGCACGTAAAAATATGATATGTTACTACCATGAGGACGGTGGCATAGTCCCTCCCACAAGATGATTGGCGTATGAGTAATTGACAGATATGTTACTATGTTCTATTACGACTTCGTAAGTTTTGGTGCCATTCGTTCATGGCACATACATGTATTGTTAGTGAACCCACAATGATTTGATATGTAATTGCTCATTGACCACGTGACCCTTGATATATGTATATGCATGAACCATTGTTTATTGACTCATAAACTATTGTAAATCTCCTCATGCATATGCATTTCATAAACTTATTAAATTAACGATTCACTACATCGTCCGTGGATTACAGGATATAGATTGAAGAGCATAGCAGATAGAAGCTGAGGTATATAGCAGGACTTCTTGATATTTCCTTCTCCATCAAGAAATACAATGTAAATGTTTATGCTTTATGAATATATATAAATGTTATATTTTTAGATGCTCTGTAGTTATTGGAAGACATAGTTGTATATATATATGTTATATGTTTATGTGTTATTAAGGCATTATTGGACTTTTCCTTGTATATGGGAATGATAGTATGATGATGATGATAAGTATGAGTTTTGAAATATGTACATAATTCAGGTTCTGATCTTGGGCATAATGTGATATTTATGATTTAGATTGTTTGATACTGTATTGCATTTGATAGCAGATATAGATTCTATGAATTTTCAGTGGCCTTACGCCTATCTATATTCTAAGACTGTTATGGCTAAGAAGTTGGCTCGTGACATAACCAATATATAATCTTTTAAATCATAAGTCAAAATTAAAATATAAATATTCTTTTAATATATATGTTTCATCTCTTACTATTTCTCTCCTTATTTGTAATCTAGGAATACAGTGGAGATTTTTTTTAATAGATTTGGTGAATATTTTTAATAGATTTTACTTTTTATTTATTGTGTTTTTTATTTGATTTGAAAAAAATTTCATAAGGAAATTTTGAAGTTGAAGTTGATGAGACATATTCTTCCAGCTCTTTTTTTTTTTTTTTCTCATATTTAATTAATACAATGAGGTTTTTATATGTATTTCATCTACAAGTGGTTCTCCAAATTTTAGGCGATTATAAAATTATATAAAATTATTATATTTTATAAATTGTACTTATTTATTTTTTTAAAATTATTATATTGAATACAATAATAGAACTTTGTGTTATAATGTAATAAATTTACACATATTACATAAGGGAAAACTAATTTAATATATTATTAAGCTACATATAGCAATACTTATAAGAAAATCATAACAAAATTAAATGATATAAATGCGTACATGTTTTTTTTTTTTTTTAATTTTATTACTAAGAGAAGCTCCAAATTATAGTAGATCATATCAATAAAATTATTATTATTATTATTATAAGAATCAATTGTTAGATTTTTTTTTATTTATCAATTTAAAATTTAACTTAAATTTATCATATATAATTATCAAAATATAAATATATCAAACAATTATAAAGTTCGTGTATAGATAATAATAATTGCATTTAATAATATTATATTACTATTAGGGGTGAGCATGGTTCGAGTAAAATCGGGAATTTGAAAATCTCCAAACTATACTAAAACTTTGGAATCTAAATATTAAAGAATCGGTCCCAACTTGTATGAAGAAAATATTCGTACTAAATTGTCCCAATGAATCGATACAGTTCGGTTCAAATATTCAAGTACAGTTCGGGACAATCCAATTCAGAGATTCCCATATATTCGATTATTTAGCAACCTAAAATGCAAATATAGTTATATACAATCCTAAATCATACTATTGAAATACATCATAAATGCATTAACAATTTGAAAATTATACAGTACCTATTACAATTATTACAAACATTATAATTTCTAACATTACAGCCTAATGTTCCAATCAAATTCTCACTGAATGCTTATTAGACAATAAAAAAGCTTAATGTTTCAAGTTGGAACTTTCAAGTTCCAACTTCCACCTTTCAAATATCCAACAACAGCATCAAGATATTGTTAATGATTATACATTCATACAAATATCCACATAAAAAATTATTGAAAATTCTTTGCATCAACAGAACCAAAAAATAGACATGAAGAAATCAGAAAGAACATCCATATTGCATTGTCATTGTAATGAGGCAGACTGGCAGTGGCAGGACCAATCACACCTCAACTCACAACTGAGAAGCACCCACTCATGACTCAACTAAAGCAACAGGCAGTAAGAAAGAAAGGCACTGGGCAAGCAATATTAGATTAGTAGCAATAGGTAGACAACTAAGCAAGCAATAGCAGCATGCAACTAGGCAATAGTAGGCAGTGGGTAGTGGGCAGGCAGGCAACTAGTCAAGCAATAGCAGCAACAACAACCCATCAAGTAAATCATGATTCCATTATAATCAAATAATCACATAATCATATAGTCAAATATCAGCAACAGCCGACTATCAAGTAAACCAAGATTACATAATAAGGCATCACATCACAGAATAAAAGAAACAAAAACAAGTAAGTAAATAATAAAAAAAATTCATAAATAATTAAATCACATTACATAATCAAATATCCTTAGAAATTAGAATACTAACAATGCTATTATGACACAAATAATAAAGTTCTCACTTCTAAGTAAATAATCACATCACATAATCATATTATGGTACTACCATCATTAATATCATCACATTATAGAATTTAAAGGACGAAAATTTACCTATTATGCATTTAGCAATCCACCAAAGTTCTTGAAAACACATTCTCAACTATTTTTGATTCTTGTAAAACACCTGAGAAATGAAATAATAGAATTAAATTTTGTATTGTGCAAATTGTAAAGAAATTTATAAGTTCTCAGTTTGGAAATTAGATACTTGTGAACTCTCAATTTTGCACCCTCATGATGCTGCCGCAACTTGATACCTGCTAAATTTAGTGAGCTACGCAGAACTGGTACGGCGGTCCCGCTAGCCGGTTAGCGGGCAGGGGTCAAGGGGGCAGCACCCCGAAAGGTAAATAATTTAATTTTTCGACACAGACCGACATCATTTTTTCGATCTTGACTGGACATTCTGCACCAGACAACATTTTTCTGAAACTAACTTGATTTTTTCTAAATTGATTGCCAAAATATTCGATAATTAATTTCGAGTCTACCGACACAGACTGATAATTTTTCAGACTTTAGAATACCCCGTAAACTGACCTGGAAGCCCCGAAAATTGACTCGAAAACTTAAAAATCCTAAAAATCAGACTGCTTGCACAGAAGGGCTTGTTGTTCACCGGTGCCCTGAAAGGAGTCGTTGGCTTCCCTGGCGGTGGATCCGCAATAGTACCAGAGGCTCCGCCAGGCGGAGCCTCTGCCCCTCTGCGCGGAGCCATTCTACCGCGCCAGGTTTTCCAGCACGCCGCGCAGACCTCTGGCGAATCTACCAGCCTTCCCGCTGGCAGCCGCTGGGAAGGCCAAAGTCTCCGCGCAGAGCTCCAGCGGATCCTCCGGTTGTCTGGCGGAGCCTTCGGCTTTTCCACTGATTGGTCCCCCTGTGCACTGAAATTTCATTTTTGCCATTTCCAGCATGATTTTTCATCCCCAAACAGCCCTACCCTTCTAGTCTTTTCACATTTCCTCTTCTTAAACTACTCCCACCTCCCCATCCACCATTTCTCTTCACCCCTAAAACTAATATTGATTGTTATCTATTACTCTCTCTCCCTCTGTAATTAATCTCTCATACTCATTTTGGGTAGCCACTTTAATTAATTAAACTCTCTTTGATTTTAATTAATTAATTTTAATTAGTTTCCACTTAATTTCGTTAATTAATCACTTTAATTAATTAATCATTTTAATTAATTAAAATTTTAGTAATTAAGTAATTAATCCGTCAAATTAATCCCCTTTAGGATTAATTTAATCCAATCCACTATCCTATCCTCGCTCTTCGAAACGGAACTTCGATCCAGTAAAATCATCCACCGATCACACATACTAAGAAAGAAGATATAAATACTTACCCTCACTCAACCCCCAAATCAAATCAACCTAATCAATCTGATCAATCCCTAAATCCCTCCACCTCACCATGGAATGAATTACGTGGATTTTAATTCTCATTCAATGGAGGTATGTAGGCATGCTTGGAATTTAAATCCAAGTCTCAAATCCAAATCTTAATTAATCCCCTTCCCTTTTATTTTCAATGTAAATATCAATTTATGCTTTATTTGTAAATTTTAATTAATTATTTTAATTGTTTTGGAGTTAAGGAGCGACTTGTGGTTCTCCTGGAATCCATAAGGATTAGAGAGAACATTCTCTTTAGCTTGTGGATGTTTTCAATTACTTTCTCTTTACTTTTTCCATACACTCATAATTATGCTATGATTATGCACTTTAAATCTCAATTAATGCTTGTCATCCATGAAATCAATTTTTTAAGTCAAATCAAACTTAGGAGCCAAATTTAGATTATTTAAAACCAAAAATCTAGTCCCCGAGCTCAACTTGGTTTGAAGGTGTCACGACTCAACTTCTGAGCTATGACAGTCCTAGGGCATGGGTAGTCATAAGGACACCGACAACCCGTAAAACCCATAACTCCTGACAATCTAATAAAAATCCGGCATGGTATCGGATGAAACTTAACTATATCCCAAGAACTCAACCTGCAAATCAAATTGCACTTCTAATATCAACTTCTTTCCTTTAATAAATCAATTCACAATTCCCCATATTCTTTAACATAGTCAATCTCATATTTATAATCACATTACAAGTTATACTTGTGATATTATCATTAAACTTGATATTTAAACTAACAAAATTTAATTTATAAACTTATTATTTACAAACAAAAACTAAACTCTTCTAGACATCTATGGAACTCTAGAAAGACATTATACATACATTTGCATATGCAATTCAAATATAATTATACTTTGATAGAAACTTCCCCAAGTGAAGAATAAGACTCGAGGTGTCAACTTGCTTACTATTATTGCTTACCTAAAAAAAATAAGGGGAAATGAGTGAGTAAAATTCAGTGAGTAAAAAATATACTATCATACATTGCTAGGCTAGGTGTTCAACGCTGGCTTACAAGAACGTTGCTCGTTTCTACGTATTCAATCTACAAATAAATGATTATCTAACTTAGAAATAGCATATACAACTGAAGAATCAAATAGCATATGATGCATAGTATTTTTGGAGCAATGAATTAAAATAGCAATTGATTCATATTACTTTTGGAAACAACTGTTCAAATAACGAATAACTCATATTACTTTTGAAAACGATAGATCAATTTAACACTTTTAAAACAATGAGATTGAATGAAATATACAGGTATAAATATTGAAAGTTTTAGTAGATCATAAATCAATAGATTTTTTTGAAAACAATAAATTTTATACAAATGATTAGGTTGTTTAATGGAACTCAATATCAATACATATTTAATATCAGAATAATTATTGTGAGGCATCGCCCGAATGCCCCTCCCCTCGCTTGGGAAAAATATGATTAAATGCTTTAAGGAAAGGCGAGCGATTTTAAGGGAGGTTAGGTACGAGTTTCAGTACTCACGATTGGAAGCGGCTATCGCCTCAGAAAATTCGGGAGTCGCCACCCTAATTTATTTTAATGGAAAAATTAAGGAAAAACTCAATTTGACTCCAATTTATTAATCTTTGATTAATTTACCCAAGGATAAAGTCACTAGTTCTCGAATTAGGTTGAGCTCAGGGACTAGGTTTTTTGTTTAAAATAATCTCAATTTGACTCTTTAGTTTAATTTGACTTGAAAATTGATTTCATGGATGACAAGTATTAATTACAATTTAAAGTGCATGAGCATGATATAATTATGAATACATGAAAAAAGTAAAGAGTAAGTAATTAACTAATTGTAGTAATTCAAATTTACAAGAAAGCATAAATTAAAATAAAAGGGGAAGGAGATTGATTAGGATTTGGATTTGAGGCTTGGAGTTAAATTCCAAGCGTGCCTACGTACCCCATTAGATGAAGATCAAAACCCACGTAATTCATTCCATTGTGAAGTGAAGGGGTTTAGGGATTGGTCAGATTGATTTGATTTGATTTGATTTGGGATGATTTTGGGGTTGGTGAGAGAAGATGATATACCTTCTCTTTGGGAGATTTTGAGTGGGCGAAGTGATTTTCCGGACCAAAATTCTATTTTATCGGTTTTTTATGATGGATTTAAATTAATCTCGGAGTAAATTAATTTGATACTTAATTACCAAATTTTAATTAATTAAAATGATTAATTAATTAAAGTGATTAATTAAAAGGATTAATTAACCAAATTGAGTGAAAACTATTTTAAAATTAATTAATTAAAATCAAAGGAATTTTTAATTAATTAATGATTACTCAAAATGAGTATAGAGATTAATTAGAGAAAGAGAGAGAGAAAAAGAAAGAGTAGTAGATAGCTATCAATACTAGCTATAGGGGTATTATGAAAGGGGAAATGGAGGGGGTATTTATAGGAAAATAAGGTGGGGGTAGTTTAGAAAGAGAAAGTGTGAAAAGACCAAAAGAATAAGTCAAAAGGGCTAAAAAACGAGCTGAAGGAAGGGTAAAATGGGAATTTCTAGGCAAGGGGGTATAGCCACGAGGGCTGCTCGCGGAAGTGCGTCAAACACACCCACGTCCGAGAGACATCTTGGCAGACGTCTGTGAGACATCTTGGCGGACGCGCCAGCCAGGCCTTCCGGCAGACGTGTCAGCTCCGTGCTGACACGTCTGACATGTGTCAGCACCGAGCTAACGCGTCTGACACGCATCAGTATGACGTGTGTCAGGGCGCGTCAGCACGGACGCACTAGGCCACGTGGCTCGTCCGCAAGATAGCCTCACGGACTAACAGCTCGGGCTCGCGGACGTCCGCGAGGTGGCTCGGATTCCTAGCCTTCTCGTTCTTTGTTTCATCATTCGGGATTTCTGGGTCAGTTTTCTGGGATTCCGGGTCAATTTCTGGGATATTCTAAAGTCTAAAAAATTACCAGTCAGTGGCATTGGATCCAAAATTAATTATCAGACAGTTTAACAGTCAGCTTTGAGAAAAATCTTGTCAATTTTGGGAAAGTGCTGTCTGGTATAGAAAGTTCGGTCAGGATCGAAAAAATGTTGGTCTTCTTATAATATTATGTTTGAAAATTCATTTTTTCGAGGGACCGTCGTACCGGCTCTGCATAGCGCACTAAATTTAGCAGGTGTCAAATTGCGACAGCATCTTAAGGGTGCAAAATTGAGGGTTCACAATTTTATATAAAAAAAATAAAATATGTACACATAAAATTTGCAAATTTAATAGTTTTAATAATATATATATAAATCTTGAAATCAATACATTATAAGCAAATATACAAATAGATAATTCGATAAAATCATAAGTCAAATATCACTAATTTAGCATAAATCAATCACTATATGAATGTAATGCTTCCTCACTGTTATATCACTGATGGCAGAGGCTCATATTTTAAGCATGCCTACTAAATACTCGTAAGATTGATCAGGTCTCACGACTAAGACCGTCAAACCCCTCCTAGCTGAGGTCTGGATACACTATCCCTATCTACGGACCTTTAAACCATGTACACGTGACTGATGTATCACCCCACATCAATTGGAGATTTCTGCTTTAAAATTCAAAATTTCACATAAATAAAATTTCAATGCTCATAATTCCCATTTATAAGGAACTGTAATAAATCAATAATTTTCATATCATAGATTTCAATAAACCAATAATTCTCATATAAGAAATTGCGTTAAACTTATATAAATAGCTTTAATATCTTATCAATAAGATTTTCAATAATCAAATATAGAAAATTAATGAATACTTATAGAGCTTTGATAAGCTTTAAGAAACCATAAAATAATTTTATAAAATCATAATAAGGTCAATAATGGCTTATCAAAAGAAATATCTCTAAACTAATTAGTAAGTATTTCAATAAAATACATTATTTTCAAATAATACACATAGGATTGATGATAAACATTTAAAAATAAGCCTTACTAGGCTTATCATATAGAGATTCAACAAATAACTCATCACTTAGGATTCCAAGAAATTCAATTGAAATTTTCAATAAATTTATAATCATTAGATAAGTAGTTGACAAATAAAAATTAGAGTTTAAAAGAACTTAGAGCAAACTCATTAACAAGGAATATCAATAAACTTTTCGATAAGGATTTGAGTCACAAATGTGGAATTTCCAAACTTTGATGAATCACTAACTAGGGTTCAATAGAATTTAAAAAGTAAATGATTCTTTGTCAAATGAATTTTTCTTAAATGAGGTAGTTCATCAAGAACGATTAATTCAAGAATTCAAATTACAATAATAACAGTATATTTTTCACTCACCTGGACTGTAGATCATTATCTAGTTGACATAAATTTTTAATAGCTATCCTTTGAATCCCCTTTAAATTTCCTCCTAAAAATATAGTTAAACTATCAGATATAATCCAAATATTATTATTATTATTTTTTGCACTGAAGATATAATCCAAATATCAATAATAACTAAGTTAACTATAAGATACACATATATAAATATTACTGCTTCCAACTAACACTTTCCTTCTTTTAAGTGCTATACGATTACTATATTAATTCGCCAAGGCATATGCAAAACATATTATTTGATGACAGTAAAATAATTTAATAACAATTAAAGATAATTATATATAAACAAATTATTTTAATTAAAGCATTTCTCCTACAATGGGACTACTGATTTCTAAACTTAATCAAATTTCCATTAACATAAGAGCCTCCCCCATTTCTCCTATTAGAATTAGACCTCTTTGACCTTGATGAACTAGATTCCATTACTAATCAACCATCCCTCTAAGGCGGAACGCTCCCCTACCGATGCATTTTTAGATCCTACAGCTTCGGTAGATCGCTTAGCCCCGTTCATCTTTGGCGTAAGAGTGCTCGATCAATGAGCTATTAAGCACTCTTTCAAGGGTGGCTACTTCTAGGCAAACCTACTGGCTGTCTCTGCACTCCTACCTCCTTTATCACTGAGCGGTCATTTAGGAGCCTTAACTAGTGATCCAGGCTGTTTCCCTCTTGACAATGAAGCTTATCCCCCATCGTCTCATTGGCCGACCTTGACCCTTGTTATTTTTAGGTCATATCTAGTATTCAGAGTTTGCCTCAAGCTACACTATTCGTTGAAGATAAAAGTACATCGAACCCATATGAAGTTTTACCGTGAGCAGATTGTATCCATTAGGCAAATATAGGTTCGATCAAGATTTGTTTCTCCGGAGTACTAAAAGCAAGCATAACATCATTATGAACATAAAGTCCCAAAGTATGGAATCCCAAAAAGAGATTGGCCCAACTTAAATGGGATATGATAGCTTCTTTATGGTCTAACATTCTTGCCAATACATTATTCTTATTTTGCTCCGGATTGTAATCTCTAATAAAAGATAAATACTCAACCAAAATCTAAGATGATCTATAATTTTCATTTAGTTTCAGACTCTAAAATATTAGTATCACTCTTTACTTTAGTCTCTACTCTATTGCTAAATTGCTAATTTATTTAATTAGTTAATTGACTCTTTATAAACAAATCACATAAACTCAAACTCAAGCATGGTAATAAAAAAAAGTGATCGTTAGATGCTTAAATAACGATTAAATATTTAACAGTAAAAAAATTTGAGAGTCAGACAACATGTAGATGCAGTACACCTTAAATTAAAAACTCATTTTAGAATTTAGCAATAAACCCTAGATTAATTATTCTATTAATCAATTTGAAATTTTGAATAGTAAACCCTACTTTTAAAAATCCCTTTTCAATTTTAGCAATAAACCCTAATTAAAAAACCCCATTTTCAACTCTAGATAGCAAACCTCACACATAGTGATCGCCTTAGTAGCACGTACCTCACCTAAATGATCATCAAACTATTTGTATATAATTTATTTTTTGATAAAATTTGTAGCTTTATGGTAAGAAATTCTCATTTAATAAAAGAAAATTTATTTGTTCATATAGATTTACTTGATTGATTAAAAATAAAATTACACATTCAAATAGATAAATTGGTAAAGTTGAAACACTAATTATATAGTTATTTTAAAAAATAGAGATGTGGTTTGAAAAACAAAAAAAAGACATATTAAAAAAAGAAAAAGAAAAAAAAAGGAGAGAATATGCTAATGAATGGGACAAGGGAGTTGCAATTTGCAAAAGTTCCTAAAATACTAAATGCTGTAAATTAAAAATTGAGTTGAAAAATATTATTAAATAGTTTGGAAATGGAAATGCTTTGCGCCTATGTTGCTTCCTTGCCCAGTTGCAATTTCCCCACCCCAAGCTCTCTTCACTTAGCTTCCTTCCGTTCTCATCACACAATAAAATCCAACTCTTTTTCCCTCCCCAAATACCAAACCCACTCCATCTGTTCCGTCACTCACCTCCGCACTAGCTATTGCAACCACAAAGAGCAAGAAAATTACCATTCCAGCAAGAACACAAGCTACTCACACCCAAACTACAATCTTTTGTCATTTGACCAATTTCGATCTTCTATTGACAGTAACTTCATTGCTAACCAAAACCCAGAAACCCAAAACCAAGAACAAGAGCAGAAAAAGGAAGAAAAACAAGAGACCCAAATAAAAAAACCCACAACACTTTTCACAAACATGTGGTGGGTGGATTTGAAAGCATCATTGGGCCAACGAATCAACGTTGAAGGGATTATTTCTTCAGTGTCAGTGTTCGTCAAAGAGCAGCATTTGGCTCTCCCTCACGTAGCAGTGCGTGATATAAGGTACATTGATTGGGCGGAGCTGCATAGAAGAGGTTTTAAGGGTGTTGTGTTTGATAAGGATAACACAATCACAGTGCCTTACTCTTTGGCATTGTGGGGTCCTCTTGGTTCGTCGATAGAACAGTGTAAATCAGTTTTTGGCAATGATCTCGCTGTGTTTAGTAACTCTGCTGGTAATTTTGGCATGGCCCTTTGTAATGTTTTCTTGTTATAGGTGCTAAAGTTGCTGTTTATTGATAATATGTTATTGGTACAATGAGGTAGGCCTGTATGAATATGACCATGATTGTTCGAAAGCCAGGGCACTCGAGAAGGCCATTGGGATCAAAGTCATAAGGCATAGTAAGTGTTTAGCTTCCAATTTAAGGTCTAATCCTATATTAAAAGGTTTATACTTCTATGCTTCATGGTTTAATTCATTATGAAAACCTTAGAGACTGCTTGATGTTCTGGCTCACTAATTGGTTTCATTTACTTGCTAAACACACCAGTTATAGTACTCTTGCTGCCCCCAAAATAGCTAATTTATGTAATATTGATTTGGGTATCTGCTAATTACATTATAGGGGTGAAGAAACCAGCTGGAACAGCTGAAGAAATTGAAAAACACTTTGGCTGTAAATCCTCGCAACTTATAATGGTATTTATAACATCACGAACTTCTTAAATGGTTGGCTTGGTTTTTGAGTTTGTTTTAGATGGATAATGAAATTGTGTTTGTGGCAGGTGGGTGATCGACCTTTCACTGATGTTGTTTATGGGAACCGAAATGGCTTTTTGACTATATTAACAGAGCCATTGAGTCTTACTGAGGAGCCATTCATTGTTAGGCAGGTTGGTATTTTCCTCTTTCATGTGCATGAATGTCATTTTTGTCATATTCCTTGACAGAAGAGTGATGAATTACATACAGAGCATATTATGTTTCCTTGTTTCTTTTGCTGCCATGGTACTTACTGTACAATGTTTCAACTCATGAAAAGGAAGTTTAGCAGGAGTACTTACTATTACCTCTAAATTCCCAAAATTCTGGGGTTTTTGTTCACATTGCTTCTCAAGATAATATAATCAGTATAAATCTCCATTATTCATTCATGAATTCACATAACTACTGAATCTAGTTCTCTTTTTTACCTTGCTGCTCTTGAATCTTCTTATGCCCTAGTCACATTCATCTTGGTTGAATGGCTTCTAGAATCTTGTCAAGATTTTGGTTCTTTAAACTTATATTATGGATCAATGTTGTAGTAGTGAAAAGTGAAAGATAACTTTAGGTGTTGGATTTCCCCATATTGCTTGAGGCATTGGGTGCCAAGATGTTACTTGTCCAGTGAAAGACAGCTACCATTTCAAACTAAAGGTGTATTTTTAATCCTTTTTTCTTCTTCCCGCTGTATGCTATATGGAGTTAGCAGACATATGTAAAATTGAAAATTTTATTTCACTAATATGTTAGTAGGTTCTAAGAGATTTAAATTGAATGCACTAGCAAAGCTTTTAACAGGAAATGTCTGTCCAATTAGGAACCTTCAACCTTCATTTGATATGACAACAGCTTCATTTGTTGGTTGCTAGAATATTGGTAATTGCTTTGGTTGATGCACAGGGGTTGAACAGGAAAAAAAAAAAAAAGCAAGGAAAAAGGGGAAAATTGGAGAAGTTCCATCTTTATAATGCAATAGAAAAGGGGAAAATGAAAAATAGGGTTACATTGATTCACTACGAAACTAATAACAAAGGAACAAGTGAAGACAGTACAATAGCTGACATGTCATGAATTTAATATATTGTGTAAAGTGAAAATAAAATTCCAGAAATTTGAAAAGGAAAGGAAATGGAGAGAGAGTAAGAAAGCATGGATAAGAGATAAAAGGGGTTTGGAAAGCCATTAGAGAGAGAGAGAGAGGAGGTAGAACATGGGAGAGGCACATGGTAATAAGCAAATGCTTTCCACCATTTTAGACTAGGATGCCTTCTAAATGATAAAGGCCTGCTCATAAGCACATTTAATTACTTAATTTTATAGCAAAAGACTTGAAGGAAATAGTTTCTCTTTATTTTTTTAAGATTGAACCACATTTTTTACTCCTAAAATTATTGGGCCTTTCTCAAACTGAGGGCTGTTTATGGAAATGTAAAGCAAGGGACTGGTAAATTTAGCATAGTGCTTGGCCTAACTGCCTCTTGCCTTAGTCAGGAAGCTGTCCTAGGCATCAAAGTTGAGCATCATATTGGTATCGTCTCAACCTAGGCAGGTATATACGTCACCTTTGAGATTAGCCATATGTATAGCTGAATATGTATTAAGATGGTCAATTATGTCATTTCCTTCAAGGTTTGTTTGGATTGTGTGATTGGGATTGAAACTCAAAATTATGATTTCAATTTCAATTTTAATTTTGGCAGAATTGGAGTGGGGTCAGATTTATAATTTTGCTGCTTGGACTGCATAACAGAGTCTAGAGTGGTACTTCCACAACAATCGTCAAATATACACGGTTCTTTCCATTTCAAGAGCTCAAGAGCATTATCCTCCAAATGTCAAAACTGCCAAAAGAAAGTTAAAAAAAAAAAAAAAAAAAAAATAGATCTCCATAACCTGCAGAAATCTTAAAAAGTCTTTCAACCATGGCTAACGCTGAATTGTCAACCCAATTCTTGCATTGCACAAGAGCCATCACCATGAAACCAACCAAATCTACACACCTTGCAGCCATGTAATACGGAGTGCCAGTAATTAAAATCAATAAAACTATAGTTTTTTTAATCTAACCAATGAAAAGAGAGAAGTTCATAAAGAAAGCAACAATTATCTCATATAATGAAGAGTATAAATAACTGTTTGTTTTGAAGTGGGCAGCATTTGACTTCAGAATATTGGCAGGTAGCACCAAGTTGGAAAAGAAAAGCAAAAGGTTGGAATGCTGTTTGTTACAGAAGCGAGGAAACTGTAGCACTGTCTAATGATGGAACACAAAAGATATCAGCCTTTAAAGGAAAAGAAAGGAAAAAAATAACATAATAGAGAGAGTTAGATATATGATCAGGAAGAAACGAAAATGAATATGGTGGGACAGCAAAGAAGGCCTTTTCATCACTAATGGCTGGGATAGCCACTGGTGATGGTAAGATCATAATGATATGAAGACAGTGAGCAGTAGGGTAAGTGGGGACAAGAAGGGTGAGATGTGATGAGAAGGTAAGATCTAGAATTGCTGGCATTGATTCTCAGTGTTGCTGCCAATTTTACTGTTCATTGTGGTTGGCTAGGTTTGAGATGTGAACTAGAAAGATGCAGCAATATAATTAAAAGGGAGAAAAACATTTGCAGTTATTTTTCAATTCCAAGCAATTAGGATAAGGTTTTGCAATTCCATTTCCAAAGCATATTCCAAACAGAGAGAAGTAGAATTTGTGAATTCGGCCACCTAAACACATACTGAATAGTAACCTTAGAGAAATTTTTATATTGTTAATGTGTTGTTTTTAAGAGAAAAATTTTCATCGTTAATGCCTTATATTTCTCAGACACCCTCTCAATCCTTCATTATCACTCACTGCAATATACCTTCTTGAATCTTGCATTTAAGTTTCATTTATGAACAAGTGTTTGCCACTACCTCAAGTTACATGCTTGATGTTGCCAGCAATTAATTGTTTTCAATCCTTATTTAATGCTTGATGTAGCATCCATTACCATTATTAGATCTAGAAAGCATTATATTTTGTGTTGTATGAAGTTTTCTTAAGATGCCATGGAAAATGAAATGAAGTTAATGAATGTTGAAATGACAGCTGTAACTTATGAAGTAAGTTTATTTGTTCTGCTTTACCTTAAAGAGAATATGTGTCTGCTCAAGAACATGAAATATATATAGTAGTGGTCAAAATGTTGGTGAAACCATAGTGGAGTTTCCAATCCTAGTAATACTTTTGCTTTTATGTTGGGATTTTTGGGATAAAAATATCCATAAAAAAAGTAAAAAAGAGTAGGTTGCTCAAGTTCATTTCAATTTTGGTTTGATTGTGATGGAAATATCGTTCTCAGGTGAGGAAACTAGAAGTGTCACTTACCAACTATTGGTTTCGAAGAGGATTGAAGCCAGTCAGTCACAGTCTACTGCCAGATGCCACACAATGTGTAAAAGAATAAAAAATTAAAAAAGTACGTGCATAGTTACCAACGATTTTTTCTTGTTAATTTCATTTTTCTAAAAAATTTGGGAGTCATGTCTTATTTATGTGTTGGCATAAAACTTATAAGATTTGACCACAATCTGAATCTGAAATTTCAAAAGAGGAATAGAATAGAAATCCAATTTTGTATTTGAGTATCTTCATATAGAATGGCAAAATTTCATCTTAACACTAATTAGAGCATATTTGTTGCAGCTTTGGGGAAGCCAGTCATGTAGCAATAATTAATTGCTGCTAATAATCCTAATATATTATTGCATCATAAAAATTGCCATTGCACATTTTTGTTTTAAAATTGTCATTCCATTGAAAGATGTATTTGTAGAATGAGAAGAAATGATTGTGTGTTTTCTTGTAAATTGGACTTATGTTTTAGAAGATTTATTTTGGAGAAATGCATTTCATATTTTGGAGAGGCATTAAAAGGCATTTCAATAAACTTGTGTCCTCTGCAGTGGAGCTTTCTATGTTTCAAAATTAGAGTATAATTGTATTAATTTATACAGTTCTTTTTTTTTTTTTCTTTTTCTTTTTTTTTTTACAGAAGAAATAAGATTTGAACACGTTTATGAGGTCTTGTTTTTTGCTTTTGTTTTTTCTTGTCCTATTTTCTTCTGTAGTTGTTGCAGTGCTACAAATTAACAGTAATTCTGTATCATGAATTCATGATGCATACTTGTTCTTTCTAATGTTTCATATATTATGAATTTGTCATTTCTTAGAAGGATTTAAGTAAATTAGCTAATTAAACTAGTATTATGGAAAAGAAAAAATAAATAAATAAATTGATTGGAGGTGGACATGAAATATAAATGAAAATAATAATTTAATAAAACTAGTTGTATACTCGCACCCTGCATAGGTTTTGATTATATATTTTTATTTTACAGGTTTTGATTATATATTTTTATTAACTCGTGTTTTCTTAAAATATTTTAATATGCATGAACTATTGTTATTATTTTATTAAATTTAAATATTATTTTTTTGATAATATTAAATTTTAATATAAATAAAGTATATATATAAACTAGTTTTAAAAAAACAATAAAAAAAATTATATGTATTGATATGTACAAATGGACTTCCAAAACAAAATGGACTTCCAAAACAAAATGAAGTGAATAAAAAATGATAATGAGGTTTCAATAAATATAGTTTTTGATCGAATTATTTAATAATTCTTGCATTTAACTTTTATTACATACTCTAATTGTAGAGTGGCAAATTTCACATATCATTTATTCATCTTAATCCATCCTTATTATATAGGTATGGATAATAAATAAATAATATATAAAAGCTAAATAAATTATAAAAGAGTAATAAAAAAAAAATGACTCATTTATATGAGATGGGATACTCACTAATGAACAATGTTATACCATGGTTATAGTATCATGCTAATTTTTCTGGTTGAAGGAGTTTTTTTTTTTTTAACTGTTCTATCTTAAGTGATTTCCTCCAAATTATACTGCATTTCATCCTCCAGTTTTCATTTGATAATTTATTGAACCTTAGTATTGATTTAAATTTGCTTTTGAGGAATTAAATTTTGGAACCAAAAGTCGATCTAAGTTCTAGATTAGTCAGGAAAACCTTGTTACTTTTGTGTTAGATTCAGTATCTCAAAAAAAAAAAAAAAAAAAAAAAAAGTGTTAGCTTCAGTTTAATTGCTATTTTTTTAAAATATATTTATTTTTATTATTTAATATATGAAAATTAAAAAAATATGTTGTCCCAAGGAGAAAATCATAAAAATGGATTTTTCTTTATTTTTTCAACCCGTTTTCTAAGATACAAGTTTTAGTAGTGTAGAAAAACAGAAATCAAATAGATAAATGTTCATTTTACTATTGTATGTACATGATTTAAAGTTATAAACATGGTAATATAATGTTAGTGTCTTTGTTAATATTACTGTTACTGTCCTATTAAGTTTAAGACCCATTTGGTTTAAGGTCAGGAATGAAAATGTGTTTTAATGTGCAAAGTGGTGTTGTTAGCAATTCAATTAAGTCACCTTTGTTCTGTATATAGATTAAAATATGGTACTGCAAGTGTGTTTCAATGTGCAAAGTGTTTGTTAGCAATTCAATTAAGTCACCTTTGTTCTGACTACATGAACTGCATAAGCAATATCAGGGCGAGTGACTGTGAGATACACAAAACTGCCAACCAGTTGTCGATAGAGAGTGCTATCATTGAGAGGAGTACCATCCGTGGTAGAGAAGTGAGAATTTGCCTCAATTGGAAAGTTTGAAATTTTCTCATATGTGATTCCAGCACGAGAAAGAAGATTTGTAGCATATTTAACTTGAGACAAATAGTAGCCAGTGGAATCGGATGAGACTTTTAGACAATAATTGAGCTGCCCTAGATTCTTCATTTCAAATTTGTTGCTCAAAATCAGTTTAAGATCTCTGATGCCCTGTAAATCACTGCCAATTATTATCATATCATCAACATACAAAAGTAAAAGGATGCAGCCTTTATTGGTGTATCGAATGAATAAAGCATGATTATAGGGACTAGATTGTAAACCAATTTCTTCAATAGTTGAACTAAATTTAGCAAACCAAGCTCGAGGAGTTTGTTTTAATCCATAAAGTGCTTTTCGAAGGCGACAAACTGTGTTAGGAGAATGGTCATAGCCAGGAGGAGGTTGCATATAGACTTCTTCATTTAGATCACTGTTGAGAAAGATATTTTTAACATCCATTTGAACTAATTGCCACTGTTTGACAATAACAATGGATAGAAGACTGCGAACAGAAGTAATGCGAGCCACAGGAGCTAATGTTTCTTCATAATCAATGCCATATTCTTGGGTAAATCCTTTAGCTACAAGTCTAGCTTTGTAGCGTTCAACTGAACCATCTACTCAAGTCTTGATTTTGTAGACCCATTTGGAACCAATGATGGACTTCCCTGGTGGTAACTTTACCATATCTCAGGTATGAGTATATGTAAGAGTCTGAAGTTCCTCTGCCATAGCTTTATGCTAGAGAGGGTTAGTACTAGCTTCACGATAATTTTTGGGTTCATAGAGGGAAACAATAATAGAATAACAGTGATAATTTTGAAGAGTAACAGGAGTTTGCCTTACATGAGTGCTGCGACGAGGAGAGGAAGGAGCAAGTGGTGGACAAGGTGATGAGGCAACATATGTTGAATAGCAAAGATCCTGAGACGATGGAGAGTTAGTAGGAGCAAGTGTAGAGGGGCCAACATTGTCTGAGCTAAGCTGTTCTTCACAAGAATTGTCAGAAAAAATAATAAAAGGGTCTGTCAGAAAAGAAGAAGAAACATTTTGAACTTTAAAGGATGAAAGACTGGAAAACATTTTATGTTCCCAGAAGGTAACATGACGGGAAATATGAAGACGCTGAGAAAGAGGATCCCAACAACAATAACCTTCATGTTCAATTCCATATCCTAAGAAGTAACATAATCTAGCTCGTGATTCTAATTTTGTATGTTCATGAGGCTGAAGAAGAACAAAACATGCACTGCCAAAGACACGAAGAGATTGATAATCAGGTGCATGACCATAGAGCTGTTTATAAGGAGAAACATTACCAATGCTGGAAGTGGGAATTCTGTTAATGGTATATACGGCAGTGAAGGCAGCTTCTCCCCAAAAAGATTCCGGACATAAGGAAGAAATAAGAAGGGCTCTAACAGTATTTAAAATATGTCTGTGTTTGCATTCTGTTCTACCATTTTATTGAGATGTTCCTGGATAAGATCTATGTACAATGGTTCCATTTTGAGATAAAAATTCAGATAAAACAAAATATTTATATTTAATAGCATTGTCAGTACGAAGAGTTTTAATTTGACAAGAAAATTGAGTTTTTACCATGGAAGCAAATTGAATATAAATTTGAAGTATTTCAAATATGTTTTTCAAAAGATATATCCATGTATAGTGTGAAAAACATTAACAAAAATGACAAAGTAACGAGAACCACCCATAGTAGGATGGGGGGCTGGTTCCCAAACATCAGAGTATAGCAAATTAAAAGGTGCATTAGAAGAAGTAATAGTACTTGAATTAAACGGCAATGCATGATTTTTAGATAACTGATAAGGAACACAATCAAAATGTTCATTGTTGACATTACCCAAATGACCAGTAGAAACTAACGTTTTAAGCCTAAAACTAGAGACATGTCCCTAACGAGAATGCCAAATAGTAGAAGATACAGTTGCATCAACAATATTAGATGGCAAACGAAGAGATTTGAGCTCAAACAGTCGGCCCACTTTACACCATGTCCTAAGGATTTCCTTCGTCCGTAGATCCTGCACAGTACAACAATTACTCAAGAAGTGTAAGTCAAAACCAAGTTCACATAGTTGACCAACAGAAATAATATTTAATGATAGTTTAGGAACAAAGAAGGTATTAGACAAAGACAAATTAGATGTTGAAATAGTGCCAATTTTAGGAACAGATAGAACATAGTTGTCAGCAGTATGAACAATAGGTGAAAAAGTGGGTACAAACATAGAAGAAAATAAGGACTGATTAGATGTCATGTGATTGCAACATGCAGAATCAAAAAACTATGAAGAAGTTGTATTTGGGGTAACCGAGAGGACAAATGAAAAAGACACCAAAGGGAGTCTGTATTTGTTGGGGAATGATCTGAATGTCTTGTAAAGTGAATGTAGGAGAGGTAGTAGCAGAAGATTCCTCAACAGCAGCAGTAGTGGTGGTGAGAGAACGGCCAGGTCTATAAGTATTTACAGAGGAGTTAGATCTATAAGTATTTGGAGAGGGATAGTTAGGAGTGCCAGATTTAGAAGATTGTCGTTTTTGAGGTTGCTTGCGACAATCTGCAGTTTTATGTTCGAGTTTTTGTAAGAATTACAAAAGATAGTGCGAGGAAACCCTATAGAAGTAGCCAGAGCAGCAGTATTCTGAAATACCTGTGTAGAAGAACCGGGTGGAGTGGCAAGAATGACATCTGATGATGGAAAAGATTGCTCTGTACGGAGTGTATGGAGACAAGTTTCTTCATAAAGCAATTCCTTGATTACAACATCCAATTTGGATAATGGAGTGCGATGTAGAAGCGAAGCACTAACAGATTCAATTTCTAGACGAACAGTCATAAGTAGATGCCAAATACGTTGACGGTCGCGAAAATCCAAAAAAGGCTTAGTATAGGTAGGGTCAGACCATTGAGGATTACAAGTGGATAATTGATCCTAGATGGTTTAAGTTCAGAAACACAGCTATGAATTGTCTAATTAGATTGCTGCTGAAGCCAATGAAGGAGATGATAAAGCTAAAATTGATGTACATCATCAGAAACAGAATACCGTGTTTTTAGAATACATTGTTAAAGCGACGAAATTCGCTTTTAATTCCTGGAAGACAAGTGTTGCGGAACCATGTCAAGATTTGATGATTTTTGCCATCCCATTGCTTTAGTCGTTCCATAAATTTTGTATCATCTTCACCACTATTTTTTGTTAGCTAGGAATGTTCATCGGTTACATAACGCTACAAAAGACGCTCTTTCAGAAAGCTACACATATCTTATGACCATAAATCATAATTGGTGCCATAAAAAATAGTTGTAATTGGTTGGACCAGAGGTGAAGAAAGATGCTGAGTTAGAAGCAATTTTTGCAGTAAAATAGAGAAAATAATGTAGAAAATATAGGACCAATTTAGAAAATCAAACACAGAACCTGAATTTGGCAAAATAAACCTCAAAAATGGATTTAGAAGGCTAAAAAACTTTGGAAATCGGTCTGGGTTTGTTTAGAACCGGTCTGGATAAGGTTGAATCGGTCGATCAAAGTAGAATGAACTGGTTTGGTCAAAGCCTGAACTAGGAGGCAGATAGGGTAGGACCAGAGCGCGGACCGGGTTGGGTCAGCGCGTGAATCGAGAGGAACTGGAGCGACTGACTGGCGTTGACAGATGACACGTGACGGAAGCTGATTGAATGACGTGGCTAACTTGGATGATGTGGCATATGACACGTGGCACTGATAGGTGACATGTGGCAGAACCTGAGTGGTTGACGTGGTTGTTGACTGGATCGTCTTCAACCTCCAGCAGCGCGTGGGGCGTGTGGAGCGAGTGGACTCAGTCGCAGTATCTTTAGGCGGCCCGTGAGGGTGCGTCCGACATCGGTTTGAGGTGCGGTTGGTCTTGAAATTCTTCTAGAGATTAGTACTTTGTAATGTGTGGTCAGAAAAAAATTTTAACGTGTGCATGAAAAATTTACATAAAGGACCAAAAACTTTGAAAAAAATGTAGAACAAAAAATGGTTGGTATTTTAATTTTGAATGAGCATGGGCTCTAATACCATGTTAGAACCTTAAGAACAAAGTGAAAGAATTATATTTTATATATCTTTATTGTGTTTACAAGAGAATAAATACATGGTATTTATAGGAAAATAAGTACATTAATGGGGTCTTGATTGAAGGGGGAATTAGCTGGAGTTAGGAGGTTGTTGGCTGTGCACATGGAGGTGATGTAGAAGTCCATAAGAGAGCTGGATGAGAGGTGAGATTGTTGACCATAGAAATGAAGTATTCACATTAACAGTGTTGTTGGCCTACTCAGTTATTATTTTTTTTTTATAGTTTATCTTTTATTTTTTTATAGTTTATCTTTTATTTTTTTTATAGAAAATAAATTTCATTAATCAAGGCTCAAATACAAAAGATACATAATATAAATATGTTAAATAATAATATTATAATATATAAAAAATTATTAAATTGAAAAATATATTATTAAATAAAAATATGATCTATAATAATAATAATATAATATATTAAAAATAATTTTTCTCAAAAAAAAATATTAAAAATAATTAAATTAACAATAATTGAGTAAATGGGTGGATAAAGATTTATATGGGTTATATGAGTTTGGTACCTATATAAATCTTAAATGGATCATAAATGGATAAATGAGTAATTTAAAAATCACCTCACCTATACTCAACCCACATCCACCCAAACACATCCATTTGCCACATCTAACTAGTTGCAATAAATTAGAAGGATGGGAAATCAATAAGTTATTGAGAAAGTTTTTTTTATATTAAATAATTATAGATCATATCAATTTTTTACAAATGAAATTATTGATATTGATAATCTTTTGGTAGCAAACTAAATTTTACTTCAAAAGACTTATGGGTTCAACTTTTTAGCAGTATGATGTGATAATTTATTTTTGTGCTAAATTACACCTATTATTCCTGAACTTATCATTTAAATTCACTATTTTTTCTAAACTTCAATTTGTTGCATAAATTGATTGCACTAGTGAACCTTAAAGTCGGTTTACGGTCAAAATATCATCGGAACTCATACATGGTATCCTCGTCAGCATTTTTTAATGTTTTTTCATATAAATGAGATGCCATGTAAACATCTTTCAGGTCAAACACACCTCCTGATGCTCAAAAAGTAAACCCCCTCTCTCTCATCACTCCTTTCTTTCCAACCTTTGTCTCTTTGTTTTGTACAGTAAAGAAAAGAAAAGTATACAATTAACTAAACTTTAATAAAGAAAAGAAGATGAAGACAACTAAGAAAGCACACAAATCGTTCCTTATAATTCAACAAACAGCACATATGCACAACACACACACACATAGAGTTTGAAAAGCAGAGGAATCCAAAAGCCAGAAAGCAAAATTGAAGTTCAACTACAAATTTTTAAGTTGAGTTGAAATTCACAAACAAAGAAGTCGACACTGAATCCCAAAAAAACCCAGGTAGGTCAACCTACCAAGAACCTAAATCAAGCAAATGCACACATTCAAATTCAAATCAAATTTTAAATTCATTATTTTTCATGAAAAAAAAAACAAAAAAACAAAACAAAACCCAATTCAAGGGAAATGAGATTAGAAGAAGAGAAAAGTAAAAGTACCTTAAATTTAGAAAGAGGAGTGGTGATATGGGTCTTCTTAAGGGTATCCATGGTGATTGAAGAAGCTGCTCCACATAGCTAATTCTTTCACTCAACTAAGCTACCAACCATACTTTTGCTTTATCTCTAATATACATGTCACGACCCGAACCTGGATAGTGACCGGTGCTAGGGAACTGGAAAGCTATATACTACCAGAACCCGTAGCAAGCTTAACATGTGACAACATCCTAGGAGGAATTTGCCATAATATATAACAACATAATAATCCATTCCAAAATAGGTGGAGATATATTCTCCAACAAAACATAACATCTATAAATAACATAATGATATCCTAACATAGGTGGAGACTCAGTCACCCACATACAAACATACCATCATCCATACATAAGGGTAAGTAATGAAAGTTATACAATCCATCTCATTAGGTGAATACAGAAATACTAATAATAACCAAATCCCAACAACTTCGTAATTACGAAAGTACTAGATAAATTACATAATTTGACAACCACTTTGAAGTAAATAAGCCTCTATATAGAAGGATGTAGGGCTAAGTCTAATAGAAAGGTGAAAAACCATCCTGAAAAATAGTGAACAGGAGTGAGCGTTCTACTTAATGAGATGATATATATATCAATTTAGTATGCATGCCACATAAAGTCTATATGAAGTGTCACATCACAAATAATCATCCATATTGCATATAAGCAAACATGATGGAAACAGTATGTGAAACCAAACTCTCATCTAATCCATCATAAATAGGGAGCCAACCCCCCTCTCTTGGCTCTCTTAAATTCCAAAACACACTGCCGCAGTGAGATCAGTTCAAACCCGGCCAAACATCATTAACATAATCATATATCATATTGTCATTTTACCATTTTATTTCCTATGTTAATATGAGTTGGATTCACTTCATCCCATTTCCATCTTAACATAAGGCATATAATCAATCATAGTAACATAATAGATAATGGCATAAACATACATTATGCTCTTATTGTAATGCAAATAATGATAACTATTAATTATATAAATATATATAGTTACATTCAATTGATGCATGTATGAAATGCTTAGATGCAAAACTAAATTGAAAATATATCAACTCACAAACTAGTGTACGAAGGAAGAAGCTCAACCCCGATTATTAGTGGGACCCGCTACAGAAGTACCAAAAGTATCTATGTTTCCCAATGTGCACCAAAAAGGGGGTGGTTGAATTGGTGGGTAATTTAAAAATTAAAGTAAATAGATTAAGGGAAGAAGATAGAACATAAGAATTTATAATGGTTTGGATATAACAAACCCTACGTCCACTCCCCAATCACCAATTGGGTACTTTCACTATCGATGGAGTTTAACCAAATTCACTCCCAACTTAGTATTTTGACTCACACCAAACCTTACAAGTGTTTTAAGTAGGCTCATATTTAAAATCTCACAAGTGTTTTAACAAGGCTCACACTCAAATCTAACAAGAGTTTTACTAAAACTCACTCCTCAACCTAATGAGTGTTTAATTGCTAACACCTAACATTTTGAGCAATAAAAGCTCTTACAACAAACACAAAGTGTGTTAATTGAAATTCAAGGCTTAAGAAATTAAATTGCAAGAGTTTGGCCACTGGAAAAGTAGTTGTATATTGAAGTCCTTTGGAGGGAGTATTTATAGCTTCCCACCACCAAAGAGCTATTACAAATAGTGTATAACCAAATCTTGCTCCAACAGTTAGAAAATCTGCATTTAATACTTTGTTAGACAAGAATCGCGGTCGCTAAGCCTTGATAATGGTCGCGATATGATTTTGCAGTCGAGAATGATGAATCACTGTCGCAATATTCATATGTCTCAAACGGCTAGTGACACGTGGCAGACTTTTATTGCTTGTTCCATATGACCGTTGGAATGACTATCTGCCTTATGAATCTCGCGGTCGTGCTTTCTTTATTGCGGTTGCAATATTCGTTTAGCATTATGCATTGCAGTCGCGAATGTGACCGCGAATGCTACTGGACCTCAACCCACTTTAAGTTGAATTAAATTGTGGTCGCGACTTGCCTGTTACTAGCGCGATAGCCTAGTTGTGGGCAAGACTTATGGGTCTAACATAATGCTTAGAGAATTTTCTAAATTTTTGATTTCCAAGCTTTCCTAAGGCATTTTTTCTATCAAAATACATTTAGATAAACCAATAGTGTCATTCAATTTGATTGTTAAGGTCAAAATAAAGATTAACTAAATTTAGAACCTAATTTAGGTCAACAATCTCCCCCTTTTTAATTTTGATAATTAAATTGAATTTGAGATAAAATTAAGCAAATAAAACATGTATAGCTCCCCCTCAATCAATGCTCTTTAAAAACTTATATAATTTTGTTGGACTTAATATAAGTTCAAGTAATTATTATAAAAGACCAAATTTTAATTATATAAATTCAAATTCATAAATTGTCTCCCCTTTTGGCAAGATCAAAAAGAGGGGTTTAAGAGATAATGGATTGAAGGTGAGATATAAGTATTGAAGCATATTTGAAGTAAACACATCATGAGCACTAAGAAACATTCATTAATTGAAGTCAATTGAAGAATATAAATTTGCATTCATTTAAGAGATAAGTACATATGTGATCATTAAATGGAGTGCCAAATGGAATGAATGCATGAAAAAGGAAAGAAAACTAAAAAAAGATTGAAAATAAAAGAAAAAATTCTAAGGCCCTAATCTTCCTCTTCCTCACTCTCTTCCCAATCTGCTAAGTGACAAGGATCAATGCCCATTTTTTGTTAAATTTCAACTAAGTCACCATGGACATGATCTAAAAGAGAGAGTTTCTTCATGATTTTAGAGAACATCTTGTCAAGCTTGGAAGAGGATTGAGATGGAGGAGAAGTTTGAGTGTTAATTTCCTTTGGGCCACTAGCTTCGGCTTGTTGGCTACTTACTCCTTGGACTACAACCCTTAGCCTTTTCCTTGATTTATCTTGTATCCCAACTTTCCTAAAAACATACTCAAAAGTATTATTTTTCTCCCTCAAGCATTTGGAGTGTACCATGTACTCCAAATCAAGCATACTAGAAGTTGCTTTGAAGCACTTTTGGAGAATGGCTTGGTTTTGGGGGGTTAGAGCACCAACATGCTTGGAAATCATGGTGATTTAGGAAGAAAGAAGAATGGTGCCTTTTGGAGTTTTGGCAAGGTGAAGGAATTGGTCTATTAGGAATTTGGTGGTTTGGATTGTCTCCCTCTTAATCATACCATACATGAAAAATAGATCCTTTTGGGTGACTTTCTCATTGTCATCTCCTCTAGCATTGATAGAGAAGGTGACAATTCGATGGAGGGTCCAAAAAGCAAGGGTTTTAAATTGTTTGGCTAAAGAGGATTTTGGGTCATACCTTGTTTTAATGGAGATGTCTCTCCAAAAATCGTTGTGGCTCATATCAAGGTCATTTAAGTTAGAACCTCCAACCTTAAGGAATCCAAAGACATCCGCCACTTCCTCTAAGCGTAGCCCATACTCCTTGCCAAAGAACCTAAATCTAATACCATAATGTCCATAAGATGAAGAAAACTTCTTTTCTAGGACCAAGGTGGAGAGAAATTCCTTGGTTAATTCTTCATACCCATATTCACTTACAAAAATGAAGTTTCCCCACTTCAAGTTCTTTAAATATCCCATGATATTTTGATCAATCCCCAAAGTCTTTAAACTCACTATATTGGGGACTTTGTTTATAAGAACAATCTTGTATTGTAACTTGAGGTAGTTTTGCTTTTCTTATTGGGTAAGCCCTTTCATGACTTCAAGAAGTGAGGGTGGAGGAGGTTCTTGAGATGATTGAACCCCCTTTCCCCTAGATCCCCTAAAAGGTTTAGTTTTTAGTGCCATTTGAGGAAAAGAAAGAGATGAAGTGAAGAAAATAGAGAGAAACTTAAGAGTTTGAAAGCACAAAAGTATGAGAAAATGCTTTGAGAGAGTTTAGAATAAGTGTAAAATGATTTTTGGGGTGTGAAGGGGTATTTATAGGCATGAAATGTAGAAAAATCAGGCAAAAAAAGGCTATTTTTGCATTAAATGAAAATTTTGACCGTTTGAAAATGGCCACTTTTTTTTTTTTTTTTTTTTTTTTTTTTTTTTTGTGTCAAGCGTAAATTGCGTTCGCAAAATGGTAGTCACGACTGCAAAATTTGAATTTTCTGAATTTCCCGTTCGCTATATATCATTCGTGACCGCAACTTACATACATTGCCAACAGACGAAAAAATTTAAATATCGCACTCGCGAAAACAAAATGGCGACTGCGATTTAGAGGATTTTCATAAATTTTGAAGGAAAACTTATGAAATGCTTATGCAATGCAATTGGTACTTAATTAGATGATTAAAATTGATATAAATGACTGACTAAGTCACATGAATATTAGGAATTCACATGTGTGCGAGTCAATCAAATAACAAACATGCTTAAAAGACGATTTCAATCAATCAAAGCATCAAATAATTGTAAATAATCAAGTATAAACAAATAGTCACTTCGATTCAAGTTAAAGATAAGAATTAATATATGAAGAATAACTTCAATAAGCAAACATACAAAAAAAGATAAAAAGATATGAAAAAATGATTATGCATAAAAAAATTTATTGCAAGGAGCTTCCATCAAGTATCCCAAACTCTCTTTTAATGAAGTTCAATCTTTTTTCATTTAGAGGCTTTGTGAATATATAGGTACTACAACATCCCCAATTTACACATGATCTCTTAAAAAATGATGTATAATGTCTATATGCTTACTTTTAGAATGTTGGGTGGGATTTTTAGAAAGGTTTCTAGCACTTGTATTATTACATTTGATGGGAATGTGATCAAGTACTTGTTCATAGTCCTTGAGTTGTTGTTCCATCCAAAGAACTTGAGTGCAACAACAACCTGCCGCCACATATTCCGCTTCGGTGGTGGACAAGGCAACTGAAACTTTTTTCTTGCTAAACCAAGAAACTAAACATTCATCAATAAAATGACAAGTTCCAAAAGTGCTCTTCCTATCTAACAAGCTACTGGCATAATCCGCATCCGAAAAACCAATAATGCCAAAAGATGTGTTTCTAGGATACCATAATCCTAAATGCAATGAGCCATGTAAATATTTTAAAATTCTTTTGACTGTATGCAAGTGAGACTCTTTAGGACATGATTGAAACCTAGCACATAAGCATACACTATCAATGATATCGAGTTTAGAAGTCGTAAGATAAAGAAGTGAGCCAATCATACCTCTATACTTCTTTTCATCTATAGGCTTACCTTCTCATCTTTGTCAAGCTTAGTTGATGTGCTCATTGGTGTCTTGCTACTCTTGCAATCATCCATTCCAAATTTCTTCAAAAGTTCTTTGGTATACTTAGATTGGTTGATGAAAATCTCATCTTTGCATTGCTTGATTTGAAGACCAAGGAAGAATTTGAGCTTACCCATCATGCTCATGTTAGACTCATTAGTCATACACTTAGCAAACTCTTCACAAAGATTTTCATTAGTAGCACCAAATACAATATCATCAACATAAATTTGAACAATAAGTATATTATTATTGTGCTTTTTCATAAAAAGTATGGTATCAACCTTTCCTTTAACAAAATCATTTTTCAATATAAATGAACTAAGCCTTTCATACCAAACTCTAGGGGCTTGCTTCAAACCATACAAGGCTTTAATCAATTTAAAAACATGATTTGGAAGTTTATGATGCTCAAAATCAAGAGGTTGCTCAACATAAGCTTTCTCTTCAATAAAACCATTTAGAAATGCATTTTTTACATCAATTTGAAAAAGTTTAAAGTTCATGTGGCATGCATATGAAAGTAAAATTCTAATAGCCTCTAATCTTGCCACCGAAGCATAGATTTCATCATAGTTTATGTCTTCTTCTTGGTTATACCCTTTGGCAACCAATCTAGCTTTATTCCTAGTGATGAAACCATGCTCATCTAACTTATTTCTAAAAACCCATTTACTTCCAATAATAAGATGGTCCTTGGGTCTAGGAACAAGTTCCCAAACTTTGTTTTTTCTCAAATTGGTTGAGTTCCTCTTGCATAGCAATCACCCAAAACTCATCATTTAGAGCCTCATCAATGGTTCTTGGCTCAAATTGAGAAACAAAGACAAGATAATTATCTAAGGCTTTAAAGTGAGATATAGTATTTACACCTTTTGATGTTTCACCAATGATAAGTTCCTTTGGATGATCCTTGGGGTAACTCTATTCTTTTGAAAGTCCTTGAGTGTGATCTTCTTATTGTTAAGGTTGAGCTTCAACATCTTGTTGATTCTACTCATTCACCTTCTCTTCCCTTAAGTTGTCCTCAACTTCAAGCTTTTCAAATTCACCTATAAGATCATTAAGGACACTACTTTTTCCAAGATCAAGCTTACTAGATTCATCAAATACCACATTCATAAACTCCTCAACCACTAATGATTTCTTATTAAAGACTTTATAAGCTTTGCTAGTGGTGGAATAGCTAAGAAAAATACCTTCATCCATTTTGGATGAAAATTTTCCAAGGTTATCCTTGGTGTTCAATATATAGTACTTGCAACCAAATACTTTAAGATATGAAATTTTAGGCTTTCTTCCATTTCATAACTCATAAGAGGTTTTGTTTAAAATTGGCCTTTTGAAAACACAGTTTGCAACATAACATGAAGTATTGACAGCTTCCACCTGTGAAACTTCACTTTAGCACCTCCAAAATTATTTTCAAACTCACCAAAGTTGATCAAAATATTTTTTATCCAAACTGATACTTTTCCTATCCTGACCGAACTTTTTGTACCATACAACATTTTCTCAAAACTGGCCGAATTTTTCTTGAAACTGACTACCAAAGTATCCGATAATTAATTTTGAATCCACCGATACTGACCGGTAATTTTTTAGAATCCCGGAAGCCCAAAACTTTGAAAACTGACGCGCGTCAGTAATGACATGCAGGCAGTCGCCGGATGGTCCAGCTGATCCTCCAGCCTTATCCGCGGTCGTCGCGAAAAAAGGTTGCAAATCCACATAGACTTGACGCGGATCTGCTTCCCATCCTGGCGGCTGGTCCCCCTTGCACCTCCAAAATGACGTTTTTGCCTTTTTTGGTCCGAATTCTAGCTACTAAAACCCTACCCTTTTGGTCTTTTCACTCTTCCATTACCCAAAATACCCCCACCTTCATTTCCTATAAATACCTCATCCATTTTCCATTTCAAAACACACCTAAGCAATTGTAGATGGCTATCCATTTGCTCTCTCTCTAATTAGTCTCTCATACTCTTTTTCAGTAGCCCCTAAATTAATTAATTTCTTCTTTATTTTAATTAATCATATTAATTAGTTAATTAATTAATTATTTTAATTAATTAATTAATCTTCTTTAGTTAAGTAATAATTTTGAATTAATTAATCCACTTAGATTATTAATTAATTAAATACTCATTAAGTAATTAATCAATTAATTTAATTCTCCTTGGGTTAATCTCATTTAATCCACTCTCCTTGAGTAGGATTTTCGAATTTCGAGATCGGTAAAACATAACTCCGATAAAAAAAAACACTCCGCCTACTCAAATCTCTTAAAGAGAAGGTACATCATCTTCTCTCACTAACTCCAAAATTTCCCAAATCAAATCAAATCAATCTGATCAATCACTAAACCCCTCCACTTCACAGTGTGAATGAATTACGTGGGTTTTGATTCTCATTCAATGAGTTACGTAGGCATGCTTGGAATCTAAATCCAAGTCGCAAATCCAAATTCCCAATCAATCCTTTTTCCCTCTATTTTTGTAAATATTTGTATTTAATTATGATGTAATAAGTTGTGAACCCTCAATTTTACACCTTTAAGATGCTGCTGCAACTTGATACCTGCTAAATTTTGTGCGCTACGCATAGCCGGTACGGCTGTCCCGCTAGCTGGTTAGCGGGTCGGGGTCAAGGGGGCAGTGCCCCCTTGAAAATATAAATTTTCAGGCATAATATTACAAAGAGACTGACACTTTTCCGATCCTGACCAGACTTTCTGTACCAGACAACACTTTCCCAAAACTGACCAGATTTTTCTCCAAACTGACTGCCAAAATATCAGATAATTAATTTCGGATCCACCGCTACTGACCGGTAATTTTTCGGACCTCAGAATACCTTGAAACTGTCCTGAAAAATCTCAAAAACTGAACTGAAAGCGAAAATGCCTAAAACCCGAGACGGCAGGTGGATGTCCGCGAGAAGCGGTGGAGCATCCGGGGGCCGTCTGCGCGTGTCCGTGAGATTGCGAGACTCTCTGGTGAATTCGCCAGATGTCTGGCAGCGGCCGCCAGACGTCTGGCGGACGTACGCGCTGACACGCGTCATACTGACGCGTGTCAGAGTATCAGTACGGGCTGACGTGTCAGTCTCGTACTGACAATCCACTAGATGACCTGGCGCGTCCGCCAGGTCAGCTGGTGGACGTGCGTAATGCTCAAGCGCGTGTCGCGGACGTTTTCCTTTTCGCCAAAAGACCTTTTAGCCCCTCATTTTCCACTTTTTAGGCTCTTTTTGATCTTTTTCACCCCCCATCTGCTCCTATAAATACCCCCCTCCATTCCTTTTCAAAAACACACCTTAGAGCCTTTGTTGATAGTTATTAAATTGCTCTCTTCTCTCTCTCTCTCTAATTAGTTTTCTTACTCATTTTGAGTAATTTCAATTAGTTAATTAATTAATTAATTAATCTTTCAATTAGTTTTGACTCATTTTGAAATAATTAATTAATCAAAAATTAATTTTAATTAATTAATTTTTCAATTTGTTTTCACTCAATTTGATTAATTAATCATTTTAATTAATTAAAATTAGGTAATTAAGCAATCAAATCATCAAATTAATTTCCTTCGATAGTAATTTAAATCCATCATCCAAAACCAATAAAACAGTATTTCGGTTCGGAAAATCACTCCGCCCACTTAAAATCCCCCCAAAGAGAAGGTACATCATCTTCTCTCACCAACTCCAGAATCACCCCAAATCAAACCAATCAAATCTAACCGATTCTTAAACCCCTCCACCTCATAGTAGAATGAACTACGTGAGTTTTGATTTCCATTTAATGGGGTACATAGGCAAGTTTGGAATATAAATCCAAGTTTCAAATCTAATTCCCAATCAATCCCCTTTCCCTTTTATTTTTAAATGTTAATCAATTGTACATGTAAATTTTAATTAATGTTTTTAGTTAATTTAATTATTTTGGAGCAAATGAGCGATCTTGTGATTTTCCTAGTACCCATAAGGGTTAGAGAAAATACTCTCCTTTACTTGTGGATGTTTAAATACTTGCTCTTTATTTTTTCATATATTTCATAATTATGCCATGCTCATGCATTATAAATAATCATTAATACTTGTCATCTATCAAATCATTTTTCAAGTTAAATTAAAATTAAGAGCTAAATCGAGATTATTTAAAACCAAAAATCTAATCCCCGAGCTCAATCTAGTTCGAAGATTAGTGATTTTATTCTTGGTAAATCAATCAAAGATTAATAAATTAGAGTCAAATTGAGTTTTTCCTTAATTTTTTCATTTAAATAAATTAGGGTGGCGACTCCTGAACCTTTTCAAAAATCAAATCAATTTTTCGAGGCGATAGCCATTTCTAATTGTGAGCACCGAAACTCGTACCTTAACCTCCCTTAAAAATCGCTTAGCCTTTCCTTAAGGCTCCCATTTTTCCTGAGCGAAGGGAGGGGCGTTCGGGCGAGGCCTCACAAATAACGAAATATCCCATTGCCTGCAAGCATTCAACAAATTAGAGACAAAATGAGGAAAAAAGGAGTGTAGTTGTGGTGGCTGAATTCTAAAAGATCTTGCATCTGATACCCATGGATCTTTCCAAATTCTAGCTTGAGACCCACTATAAATATTGAGGCAAGCCCCTTCCTTAAGCAGTTCTTTAGCTTCTATTAGACAGCTCCAGCTCCAAAAAGGTTTATTACCCTTAACAGCTTCCCAATAATCACCATCAGGGTAATACACTGATTCTATCAACCTTGCCCAAAGACAATTTGGATTGGTTAACAACCTCCAACCTTGCTTTGCCACAAGAGATAAATTAAAAGCCTCAAACTCCTTGAATCCAAGACCACCTTTAAATTTAGATTTAGCTAATTTAGCCCAACTTGCCATGATTAAACCCTTCTCCTCATTTTTGCCCCACCAAAATCTGGATAGAATGCTATTAAGTTTCTAACAGATAGTCCTTGGCAATTTATAACAGGACATAATATAATTGGGCATAGCTGTTAGAACAGCTTTAACTAGCACTTCTCTTCCAGCATGTGATAACAAATTATGTTTCCATGAAACTGCTTTCTTCTGGACTCTTTGAATTAGAAATTATAGAGCTTCTACCTTGGACCTTCCCCATTGAGCAGGTTGGCCCAAATATTTCTCCTTGCCATCCATTTGCCTCATCCCAAGAACACCAGACAAGTGTTCTCTCAACTCGTGGGGTGTATTTTTACTAAAAATTACAATGCATTTAGTTGTATTAATACTTTGCCTTGATGCCTTGCCATAAACAGTCAGAATTCTAAAAAATTCATTAATTTCCTCCACAAATGCCTCACCAAAAAGCATGGTGTCATATGCGAATAACATGTGTGAAACATTTGGACTTCTTCTGTTGATCTTAAATCCTCTCAAATTGCCTCTACCAACACCATCTTCAATCATCATAGATAAAACATTAGCCACCAAAATAAAGAGGAAGGGGGACAAAGGGTCCCCTTGTCTAAGCCCTCTAGAAGGTTGAAAAAACTCTGTAGGCTTACCATTGATCAACACAGCATATGAAACAGAAGTGATACATTGTTCAATAATTTGTATAAATTCAGCAGAGAATCCCATCCTTCTTAAAACTTCCAAAAGAACTCTTGGTTTGATTGGAGTTGTACTAATTAATAGTTATAACATTATTAATGTATACTTGATATTTCAAAATCTTAGAGTCTATTTACTTACAGAAAATAATTTTCTGTTTTCTATTTTTTATTTTTAATTTTCTAAAAAAATTGTTGATTTCATTTTCATGGAAAATTAATTTGCAGTTGTAAAACGTGTTCATTGTCAATGATAGGAAAACTATTTTCCATTTTGAAATTAGAAAACATGTTCATATTATAATTTTTTTTTATTTTTTATTTTGTTACTTGTTATGTTTTAGTTTACAGTTAAACTATCACTCTCTCCTTTTTTTTATTTTTTTATTTTTTTATTTTAATTTATTAGGAGGGATACTCTCTTATCATTTTTTTTTAAAAATTAGCACTTTCTAATTTGTTCCTTAAATATTAATTGTATATTAAATAGATAAAGAATACTTTACCATGATGTTATATGTAATTCAAGTATTGTTTCCTATTACAAAAGGTTTGATAGCTAATTTTGTAATAAAAATTATTATTATTTTTTATATATGGTCACTTCTATTAGGGAAATAATTAATTTTTAACTGAAGATAATGGAGAAGATTTTTATTTTATTTTCACAAAATCATTATAACAATGAGATTGTAGAGAAATAATTAATATAAATGAAGGAAAAAAGAAAATTAAAGAAAAAACAAAAAGAATTGAAAAATTAATAAAAAAAAAAAGTATAAAAATATTTTATAATATAGCTATTGTTGGGACTCGATCCCAAGTTATGGGTAGGACTGAGTACGATATTCAGAAATACCGGACCGAACCGAAATATAGAATTGTTTTAGTACTGTACTGTAAGAAATTTGAGACTTAGGGTGAGAACTGTACCGAAAATTTTAATTTGGTACGGTACTGGTTCTTAGCTCATATTCGAATCGAGAATTATATCAAACTGAACCGTATTGAACTGAGCTGAAAATACCAGTACCGAACTGAAGAAAAGTTTGAGACTTGAACTAGTAGGATAAAAGAAAAGTTTTGCCCTCCTCTCTGCTCTCCCTCTCGTTTCAGACCATGGTAATGTCTCTCTAACTCATTTTGTAATTTTAGATATAAACAAACCCATTCAAGGCTTAGGTGGTGTTGAAAATTTTGATATATTTTAAGTGATTTTTAATTTAATTGACACTTTTAATATAAGTGTTACCAAATAACTTAAAACGATTAAGTGGTGCTGAACGACATTATCAAACACCCTGTACTGTTTTCTTGCATTTTTTTGTTTGTAATTCTATATTGCTACTTTGCATTTTTCATTATCTTGTATTATTTATACAACTCTTTCTACTATAGGATCAAGAAACTGTGTTTAGTAGACCTGATGTGGCTTTGAATTCCTCTTTAACTTCAATGAAACTTAGTAATTTCCATGATGATTTGAAGGGTATTGTGTAGGTAATTAAAATAAAGTATGAATTTAAGCAAGAAAAAATGGTAAATTATGGAACAACAATTGCTATAGATGAAACTGGTTTAGTTTTCACAAGTGCCCATGTTCTTCCAAAAAATTGCTCATGTTTGATTTTAGGACGTAGATTGCATGAAAATGATTTCCCTTTTAATGTTGAGGTAGTGGATCTGAAGCCAGCATTTGATATTGCATTATTAAGAGTTAAAGGGGTCACTGATTTTAGGTATGGAACACTTGCGAGTGATGGGTCCTTGTCTGCAGGGGAAACATTATTGCATATAGGCAATCCCCATTACTTTGTAGGGTCATTTTTGGTTGGTAAGGCTGCATTTCAATGTGTAAATGCTGTAGATCTTCCCACAACTAGGAAAACTTGTGGTGATTATCAATCGACTGCCTTGAACATTACTCCTCGTTATCGAGTTATATGGGAGATATTTGGAATCAAGATGTATTCAACAAATTTGACAAAAAAGGAATTTCATGGCCTTATTAAAAAATCTTCACCCCTTAATCCCAGTGGTACAAATTTATGGTCTGGTTTCTGGAGAGGGTGCTTCAGGTGGCCCTATATTTAATACTAGAGGGGAAATTGTGGGAATGCTAGCAATGGGATCTGATGGGTTTGAAATTGCCATCCATGTTACTATGTTGAAACAAGTTTTGAAACAAAGTGAAAAAAGACTCGAGACTGAAAAACAAAGAGAAGAAAATCTCAAGACTGAAGCATTCCAAAAAAATGTTCCAAATCCTAATCCTAGCAGCAAGGTTTGTTTCTATCATCACTGTCCTTGACAATTTATACAACTTTGGTTTTATTTAATTTAGTTGTTTTGGTGTAGGATGGTCCCAAGAGGCATAAGGCTTGTTAAACTGACCTAAAAGGAAATTTTCTTGAAGATCATTTGACAAAATCTATGTAATTTTCTCATCCTTACATCTTTTTTTTATTTTTTTTATTTTTTATTTTTTGCAGTTTTCATTGTTCTTTAAAGTTTGGTTTGGATTTTTGTTTCTATTTCCTCATTTGTTTTTATTTGAACTACATTTCCAATTTTTTTGATGTTTAGTTGAAAATCATGAATTTGTTCTTGAGATAGCATATATTGCTTTACTTGTAGGAGGAAAAAGAGTACTTAAATGTCTTATTGCAGCTCTAATTGATATAGGGTCCTTGAAATGGAATTCTCGTGGTAGACCTCTTGTTAGTAATTTTGCATGAAGTGGCTGCTGCGATATGTTAAATCTTAATCTTGCTGTCATAGTTGTGAGCCCAAGATTTCACCATTCACTATGCAGTGCCCTTCTTTAACTTGGACTCATTCAAATGCATTATGAATAATTGTTGTGGAATTCGGGTTTTTACTTCCACCAATAATAACAAATTCACCTTACAACTATTGCACAGGTGAATAGAGTGAGAACGATTGTACTAACAAATCACCACAAGGTAAATTCCCAGAAAAGAGAGGTGGATCACGAATGACACTCTTAAGTACCAAGTCTTTCCTTAGCCAGAATTTTACCAAGACAAGTAATTTAATAGCACAATAATTCACTACAACTATACCCGACAATAGCTATTAAATAGACAATAAAAAGAACATCAGAATTTTAACGAGGTTCGGCCAATTTTGCCTACGTCCTCGGACACTACCAAATTAATATTTCAATATAGTAAAGAAATATTACAAAAGAGAGAAGAGAAAAAAATACAATTAAAGCCTTAGAAATAGGAGAAGGCTAAATTGTTTTGGGATGCATTACAAAAGGAACCAAAAGCCTTATTTATAGCCAAAATTAGCATCCAATTTCCCA